>JAVSCE010005111.1:0-44619 GCA_032199065.1 Smutsia gigantea | reverse complement strand
TTTTTTTTTTGAGTTCCCTCTCTTTGGTTCCCTCCTTCCGCGCAAGTCTCAGGAGAAGCCGCAGCGCCAGCGCCGCTGTTGCCGCCTAGGGCCGGTAAGTGGGCCTCACCCGGGGCCTGAGCGGCTCGGTCCCAGCTTGCGTCGATCCCCGCCAAGCTCCGGGTCTGCGCCGTGCGCGGCCCGGGCGTCGGGGCCGCGCCTGACCGGGAAAAGCCGAGAACCCGTTGGGCCCGTTTCGCGAGGCAGCGAGAACGGGCCGGGGCGGGGGAGGGGGAAACGGAGCTGGGCCTAGGGGGTGGGGCCTCGGATCCGAGCCAGGTCCCGGTACCTGAGAATCGGGCCAGTGGGGTTGCTGGGGATCGGGCTGGAGGGTATGTGATTGGGGGACGTCGCGAGGATCGGGTGGGGGGGGGGGTCTGTTTCGGCGTGGCTTGTTTGAGTGATTGGGGGAGGCCTCACTGAAAAGTTGGGGGGGCTTGTTGGGCCTTCATAGGGAGGGGCGTCAGACTTCGGCCTAGAGGGCTTTGCTGGGTCTGACTGCGAGGCGTCGCTGGGATCCGTTGGGTGCAGTCCTCTTGGGGGTGTTCAGCCAGGCCTAATTGGAGAAAGCTGCTGGGATCGGACGAAGGGGGTTTCCGGCCCGAGGTGGTGGGGGGGATTGACCGAACTTTATTGAGGGGAGCAGCGGAGATCCGCTAACAGGCGTTACTGCTGACTGGGGCGGGTGTCGGATTGGGCGACGGGTGGGGGGGTTTGGCTAAGCCTGATTGGGGAAAGCGACAGGCACCCGTCCAAGGGGCTTCTGTCGCGGGGTGGGGGGCATGACTGGCTCTCATTCTGAGAGGCAACGCGGACCTGTTTGGCGATTGCTTCGGGCCTGATTAAGGGGAATCTGGACGGTGCCTGGCTAGGCCAGAAAGGGGGATGTCTAGCATCTTTCTGAGTTTGGAGGGCCGGATTAGGAGGGGCGGCAGGGGTCAGGACGATAGGAGCGCCTTGGGACGGTGCATCTGGGGAGGCTCAGGGACCGGACCCGGACAGAGGAGGCAGCTGGGATCTGGAGGAGCTTGAGAGGTGGATTTCGGGAGAAGGGGAGATCTTCGGGGATCGTGCCTGCACCGGGCAGACGACGGCGCTGGGGCACTGTGTCGCGGTCTGGGGCTGGGGCACTGTGTCGCGGTCTGGGGCAGAGCTCCTGGATGGAGAGGTGTCTGGGCCCCCGCCTAGTGGCTGCGAGGAAGGCGGAAGCCTTAGGGCCGGTAGCCGGGGGCGGCGGCACGGGCCACCTTGGGAAGAAAGCTCTGCAGTGGGCCCGAAGAGGATCCACTGGGCCCACCACCGCCTTCAGTGGCCCGCTTCCGCATCCCGCTGCCGCGCTCCCAAGCTCGCTACAGCTCCCCTGTGGTTGGCGCAGCAGGAGGGGACCCCGCACGTGTGCTGGTGTGGATCTGTGTCCTCCGCCCGTCTGCCGAGGGCGCTCATGTCGTTCCACTGCCGCCGCCATCTCCGCTGGGGCTCAGCCAGGTGCCTTACACCGAGCCCTGGGGACCCAGTGATGACCCCATCCCCTACCCCTGCAGCTCGCCTTGTGCCATGGATTGGCAGCCAGACGAGCAGGGCCTGCAGCAGGTCCTGCAGCTTCTCAAAGACTCACAGTCACCTAACACAGCCACACAACGCATCGTGCAGGATGTATCCTTCCTTCCTTCTGGGCCTGGGGGAAGCCGGCAGGCATCTGTAGCCCCTAAAAGCCAGAGAGGAAGGGGCTAACTCCCTAATCTCCAGACTCATTCTGCTGTGGCAAGGAGCTAACCCATGCAGCGAATTAAAGATTAGAATTTTTGGGTCCCATTTCCAGAGGAAATGTGGCCCTGCGGTAATATGGGACACCTTTAGCAGGCCCTCAGCTGTTGTTAGGTTCCTGGTTAAAAATTTCTTTTTCAATTTGTTGCTTAAAATACTGTAAGTTAAACATTTAGAATATGTAAACCTTTAGCAAGTTTCGCTTGAAAATGTGGATTCCCTTTCTTTCCGAAAAAGCAGGCAACATTGGGAGGGTAGTGATGGGGAGCTGAGTAGCAGCTGCCAGCTTCAGACAGAGCCAGCTCCACCAACCTTCTCCTGCTCTAGTCAGGTCTTTAGGAGTGAGTGGGAAGCTCAGGCATGCTCCCCAGCCCCCTGGATGAATTTGGTGTCCCTGAAATTCTGTGTTGTTCTGGGCATGGGGTCCATGTGTCAGAGGTACTTTCAGCTACATGATGTTAAGGGGGTCCCACCTGGGGAAGGCCTTTGTCTCCTAAGTCCCTTAACAACTTGGCAGAAACTCAAACAACTAAACCAGTTTCCTGACTTCAACAACTACCTAATCTTCGTCCTGACCAGACTCAAGTCGGAAGGTACACCCTGGGTGCCCCTCCACGCAGGCTGGACCCCTCTCTCCCCCCTTGGTCTCCTTAGCCTCAGCCCTCTTCCCCCAGATGAGCCAACTCGCTCTCTCAGTGGCCTCATTCTCAAGAACAACGTGAAGGCGCATTACCAGAGCTTTCCACCGCCTGTGGCTGACTTCATTAAACAGGAGTGTCTCAACAATATCGGTGATGCCTCCTCACTCATTCGAGCCACCATAGGTGAGGGGAGCAATGGGGCCAGCCTTTGATGATTCTTTCTTGGCCTAGATGTTTCTCAGTATGTTAAGGATATCAAGTCACTGAACATTCCAGCACCGTGAATGGCAGTCCTATTATTGTTGCCATTTTAGAGATGAGGAAACTGGGGCAGAGATTTTTCAGGGGCTGACCTGGTAAGTAGCAGAGCTCAGAAGCAACCAGTGCAGGTCCAGACTCTGGACCACTCCCTCCCAAAACAGCCTTTCTGACTTCTGAGGCAGCCACTCAGTGACCAGAATTTTGTGTTAGGTCCTGGGGGTGTCACAGGTTAAAATATGAGGGCTCCCTGGTGGAGCTCACTGTCATCAGCTAATTCTCGCCAAAAGTGATTTAGATGAAATATGAGTTAGGTTTGTATTGGAGCCTTCTTACCTCCCAGAAGGCTACCAAGGAAGTTACAGAAGGATGACCAACCATTTTAAAGCACTTTAAAGTCTTTTCACTACTGATAACCACCAACCCTACTATTTCATACGATTTCCTGCCCAGCTTCATTGAGTTATAATTGACATATAATGACTTGCACCTTTTTTCTTTAAATCTGTGTCAACCATAAAAGTTGTTTTTAAAAGAAAGTTGTATGTAACTTTTAAATGAAAAGACATTTGCTCACCTTAAAGAGAAAATGACCTTAAAGACAAATGCCATAAAGACAGAAAAATAGTACTAAATTTGAGCCAGATACTGAGCCTGCCACCTCTGTTAAAAGTGACCCTCAGCCCTGACAACATCCTCTCTGAGGCCAGCAGGAGGATCTGGATTTACTGAGCTCATTCTAGGTGCCACATTCTGCTCTAAATACTTCGGTTAAGTCACTGAAGCTTCCCTATAGCCATAGGAGGCCGGTGTTCTTTTTCCCTAGCATAAGGCAGAGAAGTTAGACAGTATGGCCAGGGTCACATAGACAGGGACAAGACTCGGACTGCATTTGGTGTCGAGCAGTCTACCCAAGGCTGGGACGCCTTTCCCAGCAGACGGGTGAGCCAGGATCACCTGGAGTGATGACAGTGGCAGCTCCCAGTGTCTGCCCTCACACACTGCCACCTCCTGGCTCTAAATACCATCTCTGCACTGACATCACCCATATTCAGCTCAGCTGCCCGAGCGCTCCATTTCCCTTTCACTTCAGATGCCTCCTGCAGGTTGAGCTTGGGTTTCTAATAAGCAGTACAAGTGCTCCCCAAGGCCACATGGCCCTTTGCAACCTGCCCTCAGCCCTCACCTCCTCTCATTCTCCGCCTTGTTTTCTCCACTCAGCCCCATTGGCCCTTGAGCACACCAGACTTGCTCCTACCCCCGGGCCTTTGCACCTGCTGCTCCTGCTGACTGGGCTGCTCTTCCCCACAGTTCTGGCTTCTCCCTCACCTTGTTCAGGTCTTTGCTCAGATATTGAGGTATCAACCTCCGGCCACCCAATTTAAAATGGCTACCCTCACCCTCAGCCCTAGCTAGCCATCCTTTCTGCGTTATTTCCACTTTGCTCTTATCATCTAGCCTCCTAGGTCTTTTGCTGATTTTATCTTTACCCCACAGCCTCCTTCACTAGAGAGCTTCATGGGCAGGGATTTTGCATTTCTATGTGGCATCCCAGGGTCTGGAACAGAGGTGGCTCATAGTAAGGATCAGAGGATCTCAAGAGGAGCAAGTAGGGTTTCAGGGCAGGTGGGGGATAGAAGGGCAGGGGAATAACAGACAGAAACCATGCGTGCTGGTGGAGTGAGTGGCAGGGTAAGTGTGGCAGGCCCATGCCCGGCCTGAGGCAGGCTCCTGTCCCGGCTACCCTAGGAATTCTCATCACCACCATCGCTTCCAAGGGGGAGCTTCAGATGTGGCCCGAGCTGCTACCGCAGCTGTGTAACCTGCTCAACTCGGAGGATTACAACACTTGTGAGGTAGACACCGAGCTGCAGCCCCCCACCCCGAGCACAAACGGGACCTGGGCTGGACTGGGGCCCACACCCGGCTGCCTACTCCTCTCCACTCAGGGAGCCTTTGGAGCCCTACAGAAGATCTGTGAAGACTCATCTGAGCTTCTGGACAGCGATGCCCTCAACAGGCCCCTAAACATCATGATCCCCAAGTTCCTACAGTTCTTCAAGCACTGCAGCCCCAAGATCAGGTGTGTGTGGCTCCCCCAGGTGTCTCAAGGGGCCCTGGAGTGGGCGGGGGTGGGGTGACCCCTACATTGCTCCCTGCCAGGTCCCATGCCATTGCCTGTGTGAACCAGTTCATCATGGACCGGGCCCAGGCGCTGATGGACAATATCGACACCTTCATTGAGGTGGGCCACTGGGCTGGGGATGAGCAGGGCGAGGGCTGAGTGCCCAGCTCCCAGCCCCATGCTACAGCTGACCCCATCTTCTCCATAGCACCTGTTTGCTCTGGCTGTGGACGATGACCCCGAGGTGCGCAAGAATGTGTGCCGTGCCCTGGTGATGCTGTTGGAAGTGCGGATAGACAGGCTCATCCCCCATATGCACAGCATTATCCAGGTGTGCATGGCCAAGGCTGACCCAGGTCCATGCTGCAAGGCAGGAGGCAGGTGGGGAGGCTCCCCTTGCCGTGTGGGGTCTCAGCCTCCCTCCTGCCCCACTCAGTACATGCTGCAGAGGACGCAAGACCATGATGAGAATGTGGCCCTCGAGGCCTGCGAGTTCTGGCTGACGCTGGCCGAGCAGCCCATCTGCAAGGAAGTCCTGGCCTCCCACCTGGTCCAGTGAGTTCCACTTCAGCCCCTGGCCCACCCCAGCCTCCACCCTCACAGCACCTCTGCCTTCCCTCTCGTCACCTCCTGTGCTAACCCCAATCCACATCCTTTATCTTGGTTTCCCTGTGCACTTTTATTTCGCAAGGGATAATGTAACCTTAAAGGTAAGTTATAGATGAAAAAAATGAAAAATTGAAGGCTTCAGGGATAGCTGGATCCAGGTGTGCAAAAGATGGGAAAGGCATCTGTCTAGTCTTGGATCTGCTTCCTCTGTGCTGGCTTTGTTCTCAGGCATGATCTTCCTTCAGGGTAGTGTGGCCTTCTGTAGCCTTCCAGCTTAGGAACCTCAGAGTAAAGAATTTCCTGACCAGCAAAAGTCTAGGGCTGACCTTCCTTGACCAGTTTGGATCACATGCCTATTTCTGAGTCACAGAATCAAAGTTTTTGGTCCTGAGGTGTGTGGGCTCCAGCTGAGGGAGCTGGCTGCCCTCCCCATTTGCTCCCCTGATCTGGCCTGGTGGCAGGGCCATGCATCCCTCCCTGCCTTAGGGCATGCTAGGGATTGGCTACTGTTCCAAGCTTTTCAGTGTACTAAGGGGTCTGGAATTCACTGAGTGGTCAGGTTTGGGTCAGGAACCCTCCTCTGGAGCCAGCAGTTGTGTCAGCACTGTCCCCATCACAGTGGCTGCGAACAGGTTAGGACAGTGCCCACTAAGGATGGTGATGGGTGCACGACAGGAGAAGCAGCATGCTTGGTACAGTCCGTCCCTGGGCTCCTTGATGCTTCTGCCCGCTCGGCATTCTTAGTGCTTCACTCTTGCCCAGGGTGGGAGCCCCTTGCGGGGGGTCCCTGCATCCCAGTGATTAGCCTTTCTCCCAACAGGTTGATCCCCATCCTGGTAAATGGGATGAAGTACTCAGAAATTGACATCATCCTGCTCAAGGTCCGTGAGTTGGATTGCTGGGCATGGGTCAGCAGGCGAGGGTTGGGACCTTGGGGCTGTGGGCCCAGGTGGTGCTTAGCGATCTGCCCCACCCCACAGGGGGATGTGGAAGAGGATGAAGCAGTCCCTGATAGCGAGCAGGACATCAAGCCACGTTTCCACAAGTCGCGCACTGTGACACTGCCCCATGAGGCTCAGCGGCTCGATGGCTCCGAGGTTGCAGAGAATGACGATGATGATGATGCTTTATCCGACTGGAATCTGAGTGGGTGGCCTGGCATGTGGGTGGGGGAGTGGAGGGCAGCCAACTCTGGGCTCCCTCTCGGGAGGTGATGAGAAGTGTACGCAGAGCAGATTGTGAAGATCCCAGTCATGATCTCTGATTCCAGGCGGTGCAGGGAGGCCCATTGGCCTGGCCAATGGGCCTCCCTGAGCGTGTTCCCCAATTTCCTCTCCTGCCCCAGGGAAGTGTTCGGCGGCTGCACTGGACGTCCTGGCCAATGTCTTCCGGGAGGAACTGCTGCCCCACCTACTCCCATTGCTCAAGGGCCTCCTCTTCCACCCTGAGTGGGTGGTCAAGGAGTCAGGCATCCTGGTGTTGGGAGCCATTGCTGAGGGTGAGTCCCCTGCCGGCCTGGTGGTGCCTGACCTCAGTGCTGGCCTGACACTGTTCCAGAATGGCCGTCCTATGGGCCTGAAACCCCAGAGTGCAAACCCACTCCGTAATTCTCAGATAGGCAGTTCCGTGAGGGTGTAAGCACAATTACACCCACAATAATAGCAGGCACTTCTGCAGGGCTTCCCTGTGGCAGGCAGTCTGGTCCCATGGGCTCACCACAGCCTGACAAGGTGGGTTTCACAGAGGGGGAAAGTGAGGTGCAGAGAGAGGGACACCACTTCTCCAGTCACCCAGGGTCTAGCTGGGCCTCAAACCTGCCAGCTGCGAGGCTGGCCTGCCAGAACCAGAGGGGCACGGGTGGTTGGTGGCATTTATTCAAATTTCACGTGATGTGCCGTTACTGGCATGGTTTTTTGGATTCCCTTTGTCCTGTACACCTCGAATTACCAGTGAGCTTTGTGAATCTGTTACAGGCATCCCTGGTGACCCCCTTGGCGTCTAGGCCCGTCATTAAAAAAAAAGTTGAGACACAGCAGCAAGAGCCCTGACCCTGGAGAGCTTTTAAAATTGATCTAAGGAAAGGTTCCCTTACATAATAAGTGTAACATGTATCACGTTAATACATGTGCATATAGACTGCCTTAGGTGTTCTACATATTCATGGGAAAAGATCTAGAGGAATTGACCCTGCACCAGTAAAAATAGATCTTGGCCCATGGATTTTTAGGCGGTGTGCTGTTATCTGTGTTCTCTAAAAGAGAGGCGTGTTCGTGTTTTTTATAAAAGAGGGTGAGAAATAGAAAACCGAAAAGTCACATCAAAGAAAGGTTTAAAAAAAAAGTACCTTCTATCCATCTGGGTCACTGCTGCCCAAGTCACTGTGCAGCCCAGCTGCCTGTGAATTAATAAACGACCGTGATGGGGTCGAGCGGTGGAGGGGGAGGCTTGCATTGATACCACCTGCTGTCCTGGCCATGCCTTTGTGACTCCGGCTCTCAGCCAGTTACTGAAGCTCTGAGCCTCATGTCCTGTCTGTCAGGTGTGCCAATGATGTTCGCTCCCCAGAAAGGTGGCTGTGTCCTGGCCTGGCTGGGCTCAGTCTTGCCCCACGCCCCATCCTTGCAGGCTGCATGCAGGGCATGGTCCCTTACCTGCCAGAGCTGATTCCGCACCTTATCCAGTGCCTGTCAGACAAGAAGGCCCTGGTCCGTTCCATTGCCTGCTGGACACTGAGCCGCTATGCCCACTGGGTTGTCAGCCAGCCGCCTGACATGCACCTGAAGCCTCTGATGACAGAGCTGCTCAAGCGCATCCTAGATGGCAACAAGAGGGTGCAGGAGGCGGCCTGCAGGTGACCCCCAGCCCCTGGCCCCACAGTCCCCACCTCCATCCCATTGGTTGCCTTCTGGGAAGTGATGACACTCATGAGCCCTGACATGGCACTGATGTCTCAGTATTCGTACTGGCTGATCCTAAGGATGCCCTCCTGGCCCCACTTGGGGCCCAGCCCTGCCTGCAGCTGCCCACTAACCCTCTCCCACCGTAGTGCCTTCGCCACCTTGGAGGAGGAGGCCTGCACGGAGCTGGTGCCCTACCTCAGCTACATCCTGGATACCCTCGTCTTTGCCTTCGGCAAGTACCAGCACAAGAACTTGCTCATCCTCTATGATGCCATCGGCACGCTGGCCGACTCTGTGGGCCACCACCTCAACCAGCCGGTGAGACCCCACAGTGGCTCCCTCCTCCTGATCCCCGTGCCCCTTGGCATCCAGTGACCTGGCGGCGACCCTGTGTTGCACGCCAGGGACGTGGCCGTGACCTCAACAGGCAGACAGACAGACCTGGCCCCCGCCCTCGCCCTGCTCCCTGTCTAGCAGGGGAGACAGTTATGAGGCAGCATGGTAAGTGCTGTGCCGGGGGAGCTCAGGGGCCGTGGGATCCAGGAGGTGCCCACCTGGGCTCCGCGGGGGCAGGGGCGGGGTGAGCGGGGCTGGGGACTGGTGAGAAGGGAGCAGATGAGAAGGGCCTGGAGGTCTGGCTGGACAGTGAGGCCCTGCAGAGCCCCATGACCCACAGTGAGATGCTCAGTCCTCATCGATCAGGTGGCGGGTACATCTGAGTCACGGGGAGCCCTGCTGGTTCCTGGGCCAGCACCCCCATCCAGGGAGCCCCAACTTCCTGCTCCCCCTCTAGGAATACATCCAGAAGCTGATGCCTCCACTGATCCAGAAGTGGAATGAGCTCAAGGATGAAGACAAGGACCTCTTCCCTCTGCTGGAGGTCAGTGGGCTCCAGGCCCTCTCCCACCACTCCTCCCCACCCTGCCTGAGGTTTACCTCCCTGTCCTCCTCCTCCCCTCCAGTGCCTGTCTTCTGTGGCCACCGCCCTGCAGAGTGGCTTTCTGCCCTACTGCGAGCCCGTCTACCAGCGCTGTGTCACCTTGGTGCAGAAGACGCTGGCCCAGGCAATGGTGAGCACACCACCACCACCCCTGCCCTTCTGCTGCTGCCCCAGCCCAGGCCCGCTGCCCTTACTTGCCCAACTGCCCCATCTGTGTCCAGATGTATACCCAGCACCCTGAGCAATATGAGGCCCCCGACAAGGATTTCATGATCGTGGCACTAGACCTGCTCAGCGGCCTGGCTGAGGGCCTGGGCGGCCACGTGGAGCAGCTGGTGGCACGAAGCAACATCATGACGCTGCTTTTCCAGTGCATGCAGGTGAGTGAGCTCCTTGCGGGCCTCTGATCAGACAGTGATGACACCAGGCGACCTTCATGGGCATCAAACAAAAAGGGACCCATCTTTTAAAAAAGCTCGTAATTATTTTAAAAAGTGGTTCAAGTAAAATACGAGTAAAATATGACTGAAAAAGCAAAGAATGTAGAAATTAAAGTAGGAGATAAGAAATGGGGAAGCACGGGATCTATCCATTTCTGGGTATCAGAATGGCTGCTCCACAGCATATCAGGAGGGCCTGTAGCTTTGGCCTTGGGAAGTGGCAGGGTCAGGCCGTGCTCTGGGGACTGCTCTCCTAGCTGCTCTGCACTGAGGGATTAGTTGGAACATTGCTTGGGGGAGCAGAGCCCTGCCACCCTAACCCTGCTCTGACCCCCAGGACTCAATGCCTGAGGTCCGGCAGAGCTCCTTTGCCCTCCTGGGAGACCTCACCAAAGCCTGCTTCATTCATGTCAAGCCCTGTATTGGTATGACACCCCTCTGTGGGATATACCCTTATCCCACAGCCTTATCCCAGCCCTGGCTTCAAAGGATGGAGAAATAACTGGGGAAGACAGTGACCGAACTGGGATGTATTCGTAGTGTCTGATGGAGCCTGCCCACCCAGGTCTGGGAGCTCACCCTGACTGGCCTCCTGTTCAGCGCCCCTCTTTTTCCCCACCAGCCGAGTTCATGCCCATCCTGGGCACCAACCTGAACCCCGAGTTCATCTCTGTCTGCAACAATGCCACCTGGGCCATTGGCGAGATCTGCATGCAGATGGGTAAGCAGGCCCCACACCGACCCCAGGCCTATTGCTGGGCATGGGGGCTGGAGCCTGGCTCTGACTGGCAGATACCCCTCAGGGGGCCCTGGTGCTCCTTGAGGAAGGCTGCTGTTGGCCAGGGGCAAGAGGACATCTCTGGGGGTTTTCTTCAGGGAGGCCAAGCAGCTGAAAAGCTGTCTGTGATTGGCTTTTGCAAAAAGGCAAGACAAGAGGCCTATTCTGATTGGATCCTTTGCCACCTCCCTGCCTGGGGCGGTGATGACCCCCAGGAACCCTCTGGTGTTTGGAGGGTGAGGGCCATGGGTCCTGGGCTGGAGATCAGCCAGAGGTTTTGTTCCTTCACTGGTTGTGTTTGGATGGTGTCTGAGGTCGGCAAGGGTGGCACGGGCCATACTGGGCTCTGACTAGCTGGTCTCCCAGGGGCAGAGATGCAGCCCTACGTGCAGATGGTCCTGAACAACCTGGTGGAGATCATTAACCGGCCCAACACACCCAAGACGCTGCTGGAAAACACAGGTGGGCACCAAGCCAGGACCACTGCCAACCCCTTGCCCACCTCCCAGAGGTAGGGTTCCTAGACCTGGAGGCCTTGGGAAAGAACCAGGGAGGGTTTCTGGAAGGGGATTCTGGGGGGAGCCCCAAGATAGGTGCTGGCCTCAGAGAAGACCCTGCTGGGCCAAGCTCTGGGGCCCAGGCGGCCAGCAGGAGCTATTCCCTTGGGGCCGGTGGGGCGGGGCAGGTGCCTCATGCCAGAGGCCCCGCCACGTACCGTCCCGGGGCCACTCGGGGTTGCAGGTCGCCTGACGAGTCCCTCTGCCATTCCAGCCATCACCATCGGCCGCCTGGGCTACGTGTGCCCACAGGAGGTGGCACCAATGCTGCAGCAGTTCATCCGGCCTTGGTGTGTGCCCACCTGCATGGGGCCTCCGCGTGGTGGGCCAGGCAGTGGGGGGGGAGGGGCCCGTTGCCCGCCGCTGTGCCAGCCCATAGATGCATGTCCCAACCTTGCCTCCTTGGCTGCCCAGACATACATGCCCCACCCCAGCCCTGCCACCCAGACGTCCAGTGTCCCAGCCCTGCTGGCTGACCCGCTGAGGCTGCCTTTCCCACAGGTGCACGTCCCTCAGGAACATCAGGGACAACGAGGAGAAGGACTCGGCTTTCCGAGGCATCTGCATGATGATTGGTGTCAACCCCGGGGGCGTGGTGCAGGTCGGGGCAGCTGGGCTCTGAGGGAAGGCGCTGGGACCGGGCCTGGGCCGCCCTTCACACGGGACCCGTCACGTTTCAGGACTTTATTTTCTTCTGCGATGCTGTAGCCTCGTGGGTGAGCCCTAAGGATGACCTTCGGGACATGTTTTATAAGGTGAGCTCTGTCTTGGCCCTGATATAGGCCTGCATCGTGGCACTGGGCCACCCTCCAAGGGTAGAGGTTGTGTTCTTCCTGCCAGGCTCCCAGCACCCCTCACCTCCTCCCTCCGCACAGATTCTCCATGGCTTCAAAGACCAAGTTGGGGAGGAGAACTGGCAGCAGTTCTCAGAACAGTTCCCGCCTCTGCTCAAGGAGAGGCTGGCTGCCTTCTATGGGGTCTAGGCGAGCATGGCGACTGCCAGGTGAGGAAGCTGTGAGCAGGGAGCTGGCACTGCTGGGGTGGGGGACAGTGTCTGGATGTGCCCACGCTCTGAGCACCTCCTCCTCTTACAGGTTTCTGTCTGCGTCGTCGTCGGAGGGGTTACTGGGGAGTGCGCTGCATCCAGAAGTCGCCGGGCCCTGATCGAGGGGGGTTAGGGAGGAGTGAGTGGGGCCCAAATCCAGATGCCTTCCCCGCCCATCTCCCTGACACCTGGCCACCCTGTGTGGCCGGCTGGTGGGCAGGCAGGTGGGTGGGGCCTCCATGTTCATCCTACAAATGGGAGGGGGGTGGGACTTCTTGTCAGCAAGGGCCCTTTGCTCCATCGGGGTCACCTCGGGCAGCCCACTTGGGCCAGCCTTCTGGGAGGGAAGAATCCAACACGGCCGACCAAATCCCGCTTAGGATGAGGTAAGGGGAAGACAGGCAGGGAGGGGGGGTCCTTGTAGAGACATACGTACACATGTGGCCACACGCATGTGCGGGCATGGCAGCCAGCCAGGCTGGGCCAGCTGCCCCACCATTTCCCCGACTGCATGGAGACAGTAGAATTAGTGAACCCCTGAGTTAACCTGTAAGGCCTTCCGTGTAACCTGCATCTAGAGTTTAAGAAGCTTCTGCTGTTTTGCCGGAATTGGCGATGATTGGGGAGGGCTGGGTGGGTTTGGGGCCTCCACCAGGACCCCGGGGCGGGGGGGAGAAGACAGCCACCTTGGAGTCGCTGTCAGCACGTGCACGCTTGGGACCAGCTCTGGCAGCTCAGCCAGTGTGTTTCCCTCCTTGTCCTGTCCCATCCAGAAGAGTGGGAACTGCTGGAGCGGCTGGGGCTGGTCAGAGGTTGCCCTTCCTCCCCTGTGCTCCAGCAACTTTTGAAGATGCTGGGCTGGGAACTTTTCCCCCACCAAAGACATCTGGGTGCAGCCAGAGCTGCTGACAGCTACTCCTCCGTCTCTGCATACATAAGCGAGTCGGTTTCAGGAGCATTCTGTTTCTCCGTGCTTCTGAGAGCTCTCTTTTCAAGGCCCAGGCCTGAGTTGTAAGGGCTTGAGGCCAGGGCATTTAATTTTCAGGGCAGGCTTATGCTTTGCCAGCAGGAAGGAAACTGAGGGCTTGGAGGGAGGGAAAGGTGGTAAACCTTCACCCCACTCTGTGGCCTGGGGCTTCCTGTTCATCCCAGCTCCCAATGGGCACTGAGACCTCACCAAACTGGAACTGTGATTCTAGGGAACCTAGGATTGGATGGGGGTACGGTCACAGTGGGACAGGCTCCCTTCCAGAGGAAAGAACATGGGTTACTTACCAGTTGGCCTTGAAACTGAAACCGGGCCCTGCAGCCCTGTTAAACATTTTCTTTTTCTCCCCTGCTTTGTACCTCTTTTGGGGCCCTTTTGGGTTATTTCTTGGTGGGGGGTTGGGGGGTTGACTAGATTTCTGCATCCTAGGAACTGCTCCATCCATCTCTCTGGGTCCTGGACCCCACCCCCATCGTAGCCCTGTGTCTTCACAGATAGGGTCAGGCTATGCCTCTGTTCCAAGGTGCACATTCCATAAAACTCAGCTGGCTTCCTCCCCCACCCCCAGTGAAACTCCAGCAGGTCTCTGGAAAGCCATTTGTAAAAAAAAAAAAAAGAAGAAAAAAATGTTTTTTGTTTTTTAATCTTAATTTTCTGGAAATTCCAGTTATTTGGAGCATCCTCTGCTGGGTTTGGGGTGTGTGGATGAGTTGGCTGTCTGATGGGATTGGTAACCCCTTCACCCAGGATGGGGGGCTCCAACTACCTTTAGGGAAGGGGAGCGTGGTTATAGTTCTCTTTCTTTTTTTTTTAGAAAAAACTATTTAATTTTTTTTTTAATTTATTTTTGGTTGGGTTTTGCACAACGAAGTTTCAGCTTCTCAACCTTCTCCCCTGCCCAGGACTGTGGACCCTGACTGGCTTTGATTCGCAGTCCCTTCCGTTCCCAGTCCCTCTTCATCTTCCTCCTGCGGGCTCCAGGGTCTGTCCATTTGTTACCGTGCTGTGCTGGGGATTGGCGCCGAGGTGGCGCGAGATTCCACTTGTGTAGAACTTTGTTGAGTAAAGATCAGTTTCTTGTGAAACCGTTGGACTCCCGTCTGGTCTCCTATGTCCTTGGCTTTGACAGTAGAGATGTGGAGGGGTCATGCGAAGCTTTAGAAATGAGGGATGCACAGGACTTGGGTCAGGAAATAATCAGGACTGGGGAAGTGAGCATTTACCATGCACATTTGTTTAGACTACAGGTCTCTCAGTTTTCTTCTGGGTAAAATGAAAATGGGAAAGAAGGCAGATGAAATGTGATAGCATACATGTTCAGCGCATTTTCTGCAACATAATTAGAGCTCACTAAACGTCCTGAGTTCACTAATGGGAAGCTGTACGTGTTACAGCCCAGGGTCAAGATCCCCAAATGCCTTAGACTAAACTAGGTGGCAAGGGGTGAGGCTTGCAACATGCTCATCTCTGGCTGACTTGACAACTGGATTGCTGGGCAGGTAAGACATTTCTGTAGATGGCTCAGCTCAGCACCAGGCCTGTGGGAGGTACGTAGATAGCAGCAGTTAATGGGGCAAATGAGAAATTCCTCAGGCTGAGGATGCCCAAGCCTTAGAATACTAATTCTTGTTGGCAACCTCAGTATGACTCAGGGATCACCTGCGTCAACCTGAGAAAAAAAGAACAAAAATTCTGACGCATCCAGCATTCAACAAATGTGTATTTTAGTGAGAGAGCATAGAAGATGGTGGTATGTGCCAAAGAGAAAGTAACCGGAGCTTCTGCAGCGTCACTGCATGTTTCTGGCTCCAGAAGTAGAGACAGGAGATGGAATTACTAGTATGCCCCAGACTGAACTGGAAAGGGGACTTAAGGTTTCTAAAACCAGTTCTGCTTGTGAGAGAGGCACCTGCGACAGAACCGCGTAAAATCACAATCACAAACAGCTGTCCCTCCGCATCAGCACAGCCAGCGTTGTTTGTTTACAAAGCAGGAACCAGGAATCTGCAATCTGCATTTTCCAGCTAGGCCAACACAGCTGCCAAAGACACCCCTCCAGCTAGCGGGATTCCAGGAGCTTGCTTCCGGCCGGCGCTTAACGTCATCAGGAAGCGCCGGAAGTGCCGTAATGCTGCCTAGGAGACAGGACGCGGGGGCCCTAGGCTGACACAGCCGGGCTGGTCGCCATGGAGCTGCCTCCAGGGCGGTGTGATGATCCCCGCTCCTGGGACGATGACTCCGACCTGGAGCCGGAGCCGGAGCCCGACCCCGACGCGCAGGCCAAGGCTTACGTGGCCCGCGTGCTCAGTCCGCCGAAAATGGGGCTGGCGCCCCCGCGCGCCCCTCTGTTGTCTGCGCCTGCCGGAGCCCCTGGCGCCCTGGAGCCGCGGGCCGCACTCAAGGGCCAGGCCGTGGGAGTCCCGGGCCTCCTGAGCCTTCCACCGGAGCTATTGCTCGAGATCTGCGCCTACTTGGATGCGCACTTCGTGCTCCACGTTTTGCCGCGCGTGTGCCACACGCTGCTCAACCTCGTGCGTGACCGTGTCACCTGGCGGCTACGCGCGCAACGCCGTGTACGCGCGCCCTACCCTGTGGTGGAAGGTGCGCGCGCCCGGGGGCTGGGGTTTCCAGCCCAGATCAGGCTTGGGGTGGGGGACAAGGTGCCCGAGATGCTGTGAGCACAGCCCCTGGAGCAGGCTTTTTGGCTGTCCTGGCTCAGGTGGAGTTTGAGGTGTTGGTGCCAAAGCCACTGACCTGGGTGAACCTGAGGCAGAGACTTGGGGTTCTGAGACTGTGGAAATCTATCTGGGGGCTTGGGTCCTTGAACTCAGGATCCAGTGATCTTCAGGCTTGTGGTCTGGTGGTACTAAGGCCCTGGTCTCTGGCCAGGGGTTAAAACAGGGATTTGAAGTTTCAGCTGTTGCGATCTGCTTGGGGCTCAGAGTAAGCCCAAGAATTCTCAGGTCCTGGGTCTAGATGCTGAAGCAGGAAGTACTGGTGTCCAAACCACTCATCCCTAGAATCTTGACCTAGGTGGAGATGAGGCAGGGACTCAAGGTCCACAGCCTGCAGCCCTTGAACACAAACTACAGTTTAAAGGTTGGGATCCCTGACATCTGAAATCACAGATCCTCAAGCTGAGGGTCTCGTGTGGGATCCTAAGCAGGGGCTGGTGGTCATTGTCCCTGTCGCTGGGGGATGAAACACCTTGGTGACCTTGAATTGATGGGATTCTCCCAAATAGCTTGATAAACATAGATGCTTCAGCTCTGTCATACCACTTAATCTCTGTACCTAGGGCTTGGGTTCTGCATCTTGACTGTGCTTCCAGATTTCCAGGTACTAGTCTGAGAAACACTTCCCTGGGTCCAGTTCAGATGGCCAAGGCAGAAAGTCCTAGCTCCTATGCCCAGCCTGAGGGTTGAGGGGCTGAGGTCTGACCTCAGCCAGGGGTGAGGCAGGACCTGAATGTTCCGAGGATGCTATCCCCAAGACCGGGGTGGTCTTGAGTCTCCAATTCCCCAATTTTGGGGAACAAGGATGAGGAGTGCTTGGAAGGTGGATGGGCTGGTGGTCCCAAAGCTAGAGCCTGGGCCTCCTCGGGGTGGGATGAGGGATCCAGCTGGGGTTCTCTACAAGTCTGGTACAGCTGGGCTCCCTGGAGTCCTGGAAGCCAGGGGGTGGGCTTGGACAGCTGGTGTGAGTGGCAGGGCTCCCACCCACTCGGGACCCTGCTCATGGTGCCCCCCAGAGGAGGACTTTGACTGGCCAGCAGCCTGCATTGAGCTGGAGCAGCACCTGTCGCACTGGGCAGAGGATGGGCGCCGGGTCGAGTACTTCTGCTTGGCTGATGGGCACTTTGCTTCCATTGACTCAGTGCTGCTGCTTCAGGTGAGCTAGGGGTCGTTGTGGGCCAGGCAGGGCCGAGCCAGGCAACCCCTACACCACCACCTCCCTGCCCTCCCAGGGTGGGACACTGTGTCTGTCGGGCTCTCGAGATCGCAACGTCAACCTGTGGGACTTGCGGCAGCTGGGGGTGGAGCCCAGCCGGGTCCTGGTCAAAGCCCTGGGCACCCAGAACAGCACCCACAAGGTAAGGAAGCGGAAGGCCAGGCAGGGGTAGGAAGTGGGAGGCCTGCGTAAGGCGCTGTGGCCGTGGTCTAAGCAGGAGGTGGTCTAGGCCAGTGGCCACAGCCTGGTCTCAGAGCCAGCCACTGGGTTCAAATCCCACTCAGCAAGTTCCTGGCTGTGTGACCTTGGGCAAGGGACCCAGCCTCTCTGTGTCCTGGTTTCCTCATTTGTAGAATGGCACACATCCCAGTACACTCCTTAGAGGGTTTGATGAGGAATAAGTCAGTCACCAGCCAGTGCTCTGTGTACAGTAGCTCTGATCCAGGGACTGTGTTTCTGCCCATTTCCCCAGTGAAGAAACCAAGGGAGGGCACTAGCTTCACCCAGGCCCCATTCTTAATCTCACTGTCATGTGGCCTCAGACCCTGGCTGGGCCTCAGCCTCCACAGGACTTGACTTAGGGATATTAGTAGGTGAGGTTGTGCGGGTCCTGGGTTCTGAAGTCAGGCCCACAGAGCTCAGCTCTGAACTCTATGCTCTGTTGACTTGCTCCGGATTCTTGGGTAATTTTCCCCCTCTGACCCTTGATTTTGTTATCTGTGACATGGGGACAATCACGTGCATCCGGTCCCGCAGGGCTGGGTGTGGTCTCTGGCGGCGCTGGACCACAGAGTGTGCTCCGGTTCTTGGGACAGCACGGTGAAGCTCTGGGACATGGCAGCCGACGGGCAGCAGTTTGGCGAGATAAAGTGTGAGGGGTCCCGGGCAGGGGGGGCCGGGGGGGCGTCAGGGTCCTGGGTGGCTACAGCCCCAGCCCTGTGATCCATGTGTCCCCAGGGGCAAGGCAGCAGTGCTGTGTCTGTCCTACCGGCCTGACATCCTTGTTACCGGCACCTACGACAAGAAAGTGACTGTCTATGACCCCAGAGGTGGGCCAGGGACCTTGGGGCCGAGGCAGGCAGATCACGGCTGCGGGAGGTCTCCAGGGTCATGCTGGGGAGGGAGACCCTTGAGCCCACAACCTGGCTGGGGTGACAGTCACCTAACCAGATGCTACCCACCCAGAGTGGCCTGTGCTGTGGGCATCAAGGGTGACTGGTGGGGAGCTGGTATTGGGGACAGGAAGCCCTGCCTCCACCTGGGGTGGGTGGAAAGGAGAGCTCCCAGAGGAGGGGCCTGTGAGCTTGAATCCCATGGAAGGCAGGACAGACCCCTGAGAATCCTACTCCCCCACTTCCTAGCTGTGCCATCCCACACTGTCCCATGGGTGGAGTAAATGTTAGTTCACATAAAATGCCTAGAACAAACACTGCCCAGCACATAAACCTTTTCTATTTATTTATTTGTTCTTGTTTTAACTAAAGGCCCAGTATGGATGGGGTTGGGGCATGCCCTGCAGGAGGAGGCATTTTATGCGGGGAGTTGCCCAGGCCCTCTGGTTGGTGGGATGCAGTGAGGAGATGGGACAGGAGATGGGAGGGCCGGGACCTGGGGATACTGGGAGGCTGGGACAGGAGGGAAGAGATGGGGTCGGCTGCAGGATGAGAGCTTGGGAGGAGACCAAGGGTTTTGCCAGGAGGACAAAGGCCTGGGATGCTCAGGTGGGCCGGGGGCCTCCAAGGGGCCCTGATGTCCCTCTCCTTCCCGGGCCGTTGTCCATGAAGTGGGCCCAGCCCTGCTGAAGAGCCGGCGGCTGCACTCCAGTGCGGTGCTGGCGCTGCTGGCGGATGACCGGCACATCATCTCGGGCAGTGAGGACCACACACTCGTAGTGTTTGACCGCCGGGCTAACAGCGTCCTGCAGCGGCTGCAGGTGGGCCGTCCCCAAGGGCCTGGAGGATTGGGGGCTGCAGTGTGGCCTGGCCTGGCCAAGCCGGAGCCACCCGTCCCACGTCCCTCCCACAGCTGGACTCCTACCTGCTCTGCATGTCCTACCAGAGGCCCCAGCTCTGGGCTGGCGACAACCAGGGCCTGCTGCACGTCTTTGCCAACCATGACGGCTGCTTCCAGCTTGTCCGGGTATCCAGGGCCCTCGCCCCTGCCTGACCCTCCCTGGGCCTCCTCCCTACCCGCTGACCCCCAGGTGGTGGTGGTGGGGGCTGGCCTAGGAAGAGCCGCCTGATTGTCACCTGTCCCTCCCTCCTGCAGTCCTTTGACGTGGGCCACAGGTCTCAGATCACAGGGATCAAACACTCGCTGGGGGCCTTGTACACCACATCCACCGACAAGACTGTCCGGGTGAGACCCTAGAACAGCTCCCCTTTGTGTCCTATCCCCCTGGCCAGGGCACACCTCATGACCTTTGCCCTTGCTCCTGACTAGGTGCACGTGCCTACAGACCCACCAAGGACCATCTGCACCCGAAGCCACCACAATGCGCTGAACGGGGTAAGGCCCCGCCCCCCACCCCACCCCCCCACCCACACACCCTGCCTGGCTGCCCGGAGCACCCCTGACTCCCTGCATCCCTGCCCTCCCAGATCTGTGCCGAGGGCGACCTGGTGGTAGCTGCCTCTGGGGGCCTCTCACTGGAGGTCTGGAGGCTGCAGGCCTGAGCAGGCGGACGTGGATGTGGAGGGGGATCTGCCGGCCCGCGAGCTGGGCTGCGGCCTCTGTTTCTGGGGACCTTCCCCCACCCTGGTGCTGCCTCTGCCCCACCCACAGGCCCCGGGCACATGGAGTCCAGGCCATGGCCGGGTGAGGTCCCTGGGCTGGGCCCCTCCCCAGGGGAGGGCAGGTGGGTGTCCGCCCACCCGCCCCCCCCGGGGGGCTGCTCCCCAACCTGGGGCAGGATTTCTATTGTGATTAGGATGCCAGCTCTCCCTGAAGAGCAAAGGAGAAATAAATGTTCTGTGCTGGTGCTTCAGCCTGGAGTTTGGGCTCATTGTCACCGGAGGGCGCTGCCGCGCCTGCTTGGAGCTGGGGCGTGTGTCTCTGGGTGCATGGAAGCCTCGGTGGCAGCCACTGTTGTGTGTCTGGGCATGTGTGCTTGCCGAGTGCGTTTCTGGGATCGTGTGTCTGCGTGTCACTGGGGAGGTGGTCCGGCTGGGTGTGTGGTGACGGTAACACGGCCTGTGCATGTCTGTGTGCTGCTGGGTGTGGGCGTATGCCAGAAAGAGGGAAGCTCTTAAGGGCGTGGGCACGTTGGTACAATGGCACCTCTGTATGTGTGTGAAATGCGTGATGTGCGTTGGCGTGGAGACTGGGACTCTGCCCTGGCTGTGTTTGGGCAGTGGGACAGGGCACTGGCTAATGCTGACGTGCGTGCTCTTCTATCCAGGATCCGGGGTGTCTGCTGCTGTGGCCAGAACCTTGGAGTGGGCAGGGGAGGGGGTTGGGTCAGGTGGCCCCTCCTTGCTCCCCACCGTAGCCCAGCCAAGCCATGCACCTGCAGCATTCATTTCTGTTTATTGAGGCCTCCTGAGTGGTCGAGGCCATGGGGTCATAGGATGGCACAGGGCTTCTTTTCCTTGAAGGTGTTGGGGGCAGCCGGGATGCCCACGAGGAAAGGGTTGCTCTTGGCCTGCTCTGTGCAGAACTGCAGCAGGTCAGAGGCCGCCTTGGACACCTGCAGGCCAGCACCATCAGCCAGACCTGAGCTGGCCACCTGCCCCCTCACCCAGACGACATGTCCGCCTCACCCCGGCCCTCACCTTCACGCAGTCGATGCCCGCCTCCATCCGCAGCTGCTCCACGGCCCGGCGGGCCTGCCTGATGTCACTGCCAATGGCCACCCTCCTGGACATCTGTGGCAGGGTGAGCAGGGCCATAGGCAGAGGGCTAAGCTCCAGACCCTGAGCCTAGGGCTGGTGGAGTGACCCCCAAATCTCCTCCTGCGCCCCCTGTGGATGGCGGGATGGGGGTGTCTGCTCCTTAACCCCTGTCAGGACCACATACCTCAGCTGAGGACTCTGGCTGGCTCCTGACGGCTCAGTCCTCCGGGGGCCCTGCTTTGACTCCCCGCCCCACTGGCCTCTCCAGCCCCCTCTTCTCCCTCCCCTACCCCTGCAGAGACTTTGAAGCCAGGATGTTCATGGAGTGAAATGTCACCAGTGGCAGCAGCTGCTTCTACTGAGGGGGGTCCCTGCCCCAGGGGGCCCAGTGGCTGCCCTGGTGTCACGTGTCACCTTGGCTGTGAGAGTGGGGTCCGTGGCCTCTCACTGATCTACCTGATCCCCTGCTAAGTGTCCACAACTCTCCCCCTTGGCCGACCTCTGCTCCCCACATCTTGTGCAGACTGTCCCCCAGCTTTTCACAGCCCTGCTTCTCCTCTTTGTCCACACTTGCCACCTGGGGATCTCACCCACAGATGGTTCAGCCCCTCACTTACGCTGATGGCTCCCTCCGTCCCTATCCCAGTCTGTCCCCTGACCTCAGACCCACCCTCGGACTCTCCAGCATCGTCTGTCCATCACACCTGTCTCTTGGGGGTATGTCTCAACTAACTCGGCCAAAGCTGGATCCTGGATCATCTTCCCCCCCCAGACCTGCCGCCAAATTCACCACCATCCACCCAAATGCCATGGCCCATATCTTGGACTCCTTCATTCCTCTCTTTTTGGTATTCCCGTACCTGATCCTTTCTCAAAAGCCATCAGAACAGCCTTCAAATTAGGTTCCCAGTGTGATCACGTCTCTCCACACCTGTGAGTGTCACCCAACACCTGCTCCCATCTGTGCCCGCTTGCAGTGCAGTTGCCTCTACTTGGCTGCCCCTGCCCTGGCCTACCCCCTGCCCTGGCCTACCCCCTGCCACCCCTGTTCTCAAAGCAGCCAGTGGGATCAGTTAAAAAAAAAAATTACCTTACAACATGGATGCCACATGGAATAAACCATCACAAAATGACAGATACTGTCTGACTCCATTCACAGGAGGTCCCTAGAGAGGTCACATCCAGGAGACAGAAAGTGGATGGTGGGGAGGGGTTGGGGTAGGGTTTTGTGATTCATGGAGACAGAGTTTCAGTTTGGGAAGATGAGAAAGTTCTGGAGATGGACGGTGGGGATGGCTGCACGCCAGTGTCAATGTGCTTAAAGCCACTGTATGGAACACTTAAAAAATGGTCAAGATGGTAAATTTTATGTCATGTGTATTTTGCCACACACAAAAAAACTGGAAAAAAAAGTCAGTTTCTCAGCCTCTTTTTCAAACAATGGTTCCGCAGCCTTCTAGTGTTTTGTTTTGTTTTGTTTGCTACCATTAATATACAATGACACGAGCTCTCCGCTTCAGTTCTGCCACCCAGTCAGGGCTGCTATCTTCCTCCTCAAAGTCCCTGTGAAAACTCAATTTGGATATCGAGCCTCCATATGGGAGTGCAGGATACTTGTTGATGGTTCAAAGCAGAATGCCACAGTGACCGTATTTATGTCTTTGAAAAATGAGCCCCATAAGGCAACGGAACAGACAAAAACATTGTCAGCTCTTCCAAAAGATCATTTTCCACTGTTTCTGTAACTTTTTCAAAATAAAATCCAACAGACCAAAAAAGTCTGAGCTGAACTCTTATAACCTAAACCCCTGTCAGGAATTCTTTCATTGCTACACCTTGCCCGACCCAGACACAAGATCCAGATATCGCCATTCATTTATGACGTAAGTGATACAACCAGCTCCTACTAAACCTGGCACCGCTGAGGTGTAAGTTAAGCCACACGTGCACACATGCCGCTAGAACTGTCCAGATAGACCCTACGTACGTGTCCTCCTATCCAGCCTGGGGTCAGTCTCTCTGGATCCAAAATAACAGAATTGTGACCTCCGTCAACACTGTCTGATGCCTCTGTTTCTTCATACAGGGGGCCTTTCAAGAACGCTTCCGAACCTGCAGAGGAATATTAACAGATATTACGGCAGTTTCAATAGTACTTACTTATTGTGTCTGTTGGGCTAGAACCCTCCAAAGCTTGCTGGCTAACTGAGGATAATGCCATGCCCTTGTATTTCTTCTGTAGTGCCTCCCTGCATTACCCAACATGATTTCTGGCATAAAATTGGCCTGGTAAGCATCAATATGCATAATAAATTTAAAA
Source organism: Smutsia gigantea (assembly GCA_032199065.1). Lineage (NCBI taxonomy): Eukaryota > Metazoa > Chordata > Mammalia > Pholidota > Manidae > Smutsia > Smutsia gigantea. The sequence goes on along the minus strand of JAVSCE010005111.1, from coordinate 21,431 downwards.
AGTCCTTTCTTCAAAAGAAAAAATGCAGAAAATTATAGTTAAAACCCTCAAACATAAGCACCTATATTAAAACATTAAGAGTTACCTTTGGAGAGTAGGGCTAGTTCATTTTTCCTTTGAGCTTCCTCCTACCCCAAGTTTTCCCATTGGAGGTAAATAAAAATAGGGAGTTAAGACTATACACATGCTTTTAACAAATTTTCCAGATGATAATCGTGTTCAGATTTTTGCTTACAAGACAATAAAATGTGGGCTAAATCTTTATAAAGCCCTTTCAGTATAGAGCTATGATATATATTTTAAACAGTGACTTGCCTGAAATGACAAGAACTTCAAGATCCAGGACCTATAATGGCTAAAACAAAATTCACAACCATTAACCTTCCTCACACCTCGCTCCCATGCACCCACCTCTCCCGGGGCCCCTGCACCATGAGAGGGCAGCACCACCGGGGCAGGACAGCTCTGAGATTCTCCGCTGTGTGCTGGTCTCCCAGACGGTAAACTCTTTCAGGGAAGAAACTGTTTGACTCTTTTAAAAATGTTAACCTGCATGTTAGGCACTCAGTAAACATTGACCAAATAAATACAGATAAATCTGTTACAGTACATACAGACTTGCCCCACCCTTACGGGCTCCCAAGGTGACTTTAGCAATTGGATTATCAAAATCATACACACACAGACACACACACACACACACACCCTTAATGCAGTTCTTCTTTGGCCCAGATCCTAAGGACAGTATTGGGAAAGGTTATTTTGGACACTTTTAGGGAAAATGTCTACAGAAATGATAAGAAAACCAAATCCTAACTGTTCTTTTTGGAGCTCTATTCAATATAGCAGAATTCAAGTACTGAGCACAAGAAATCTTGAAGTTACTGTGACGAGGTCTGAACGGTGACATCGCTAAAGCAGGGGTGTATCTACACAGTGAGAACTGGCCACTCTCCCAAGTAGTCACACGATCATTAAAAAGCAAACAAATGAGAAAACAGATGTAAAGAAGCTCATGAGGAACTTTACTTACAGCTTAAGACTGGCTAGAAATGATTCGGGAGGACATAAAATTCCAATGCTATGAATTAATTTTTAACTTTAAAATCAAAGGTTCCTGGGGGGGAGGGACAGGAAGTTATTATGTAATGGACACAGTCTCGGGTCTTGGAAAATGGGGAAAGCTCTGGAGATGGAAGGAGGTGGAAGCTGCACGACACAGATGTACTTAGTGACCCTGAACTGTAGCCTTCAAAATGATAAATTTCATGTTATGTATATTTTACTACAGCTTTAAAAACAAAAATAAGCATTTCCACCACTGTATGACAGATGTGAATCCCCTGGTCTATATACCGTGTACGTCTGACTGTACTTCACTCTCTCCTAATATCTATTGTGTGAACCTGTGTGAGCGCTGCTCTAACGCGTGGCACCAAACACCCTTCACCGAGGGACCCGAAAAAACTCTCTAACCCATTAAACAACTTAGAAAACCATCTATAATAAAATAATAGTATCCAGTCTGATGACTAACCTGTCTCCTCCCCCGCTGTCACGCTGGAGGCGAGCACAGACGCATCTCCCAGAGCCGCACTGGAGGCATTTCTCTCCCACTGCCGCCTGGGGGCGCACGGTGAGCTGGCTTTCCCCGGATGGACTGATGAATCATCCGATTTCAAAAAGTAAAAACGGATTGCTAAGCATTTTATTCGATGTGTGCATTTATATCTACATATTTACGCTAACATCAATACAGAAGTATTTCTTTTTGCTTTCCAACTCCCATCTAACAGCAATGTTCTTTCAAGTCTAGGAAAGGAAATGAAAAAAAAAAACCCTCAAAATAAAAAGGTGACACTAATCATTTTAAAGTGAATTTCAAAGAATAATACATGTATCCTTACATACTACATGATGTCTAAGAATGAAGCCCCAAGAGCATGAGTATTTCTATACATGCTTTTTATGGTGGATAGTGCAACAAACACTACTTTTTCTAAGGCTGTTATTAATAAACACTATTCTCTCTTTTTTTTATGAGTAATAAAATACCCCTGTACCATGAAAGACTTTATTGGATAAGCAAACAGGTCTGTCTTCCATGTCTTACAACACCTGTGACCCAGTAAGTGAAAACAGATTTTCTTCTGTTTCCCCAACTCCTCACTTACACAAAGGTTGAAATTTGAATAGCTTACCTTTCTCTTCTCTGCTTGCTTTCCTCGATGCACTTTCACCCGAATTTTCGTTGATGCTTCTTAAATCACTGTGGCTACACTTTTTACCTTGTTCTTCCATGCTTTAGAAGATATTTAAAAATACAGATTAAATAATGCTTAAATTATTACAAAATGAAGTATGCCGTCACCTACTTTAATATTAAATAAAATTAATGAATTAACAACATTAACTACCATAGGACCCCACACATAAGTGTATATTAAAATCATATACATATATATTAAAAACCATGTACATATATACATATATATTAAGCCATACATTAGCAGCCATTAACATCAGTCACACAAATAAATACAAGGAGAAAATATAAAAGTGACAGACATATTTGGGAAGTCTTTACAGAGGCCATGAATAATTATTTCATGAAGTACAGTGACATGCTATCTAGTCTTCACAAAATCTGCATATATTTTGAGAAGGATTCAAATCCAGGGCCTAGACTGTCTCCAGCATATAGGTTCTCAGTCTGAATGCATAAACGAATTAACAGAGGCCAGAGCACGCAGGTTTTCTTATTTCTATACAGTGGTTCTCTCCCCACACACGTAGGGGCCATGATTTCAAAGGTCCCCAACAGACAAACACCCCAGAATCATGGCACGGTGGTGGTCCTGAGCAGTTTTACCAGTCCCAGTCCCCAGGGACCTGATGTCCCGACCCGACCGAGTCACTGCTGTGCCGAGCGCCCAGCACGGCACTGGCTCAGCTCCCCTCAGCTCTGCCTTCACCCCCACTGCTGTTGGCTGGCCAGCCGGGACTTCCTCTCCCACCCTCTGTGGCCAACCTACTTTTTGGTTCTGTCTCTGTTGCTTACATAATCACAGCTTTCATTTAGCAAAAGCATATGGTTGTGTCCACTGGAGGTGGTATTAAAATTACAATGGGGGCTGCCTAGGACAGAAGTAAGGACCCCCTGCAAAGAGCCACGGGACACCTTTTAAGGGGATCGGATTTCTACATCTTGACTGTAGTGGCAGTTACACAGCAGCATAGAATTACCAAAATTCATCCAACTGTATGCTCAAACTGCATACATCTTACGGCAGGTAAATTATGCCTCAATAGGTTGGATAATACACACTACCATGCAAAGAGAAAAACAGTAAGGGGCAGGACATGCTCCACTTGGAGCAACGTAATGGTGGGATGTTGTTATTTATTACGACCTAATCTTCATTCAAAAAATTTACAAGCTTAATCACTAGTACACTTCATAAATACTTTTACCGGGAAGCAGCTGGTGACAAGGGAGGAGGAAGGCCCCAGAAGGGCCCCCAGGTCAGGCAGACGCGCACCTAAACCCATCAGGGTGGGGTGGATGGTGCTCCAGACGCCACGCTGCCCTTGCGCAGCTGCCTCTGCCCGATGGCAAACTCCAGACACAGGAGCGGGATGCCCTCCAGCACCAGCAGGGTGAGGGATGGGATCATGAAGGCTCCTGGTGGGGAGGAGGCAGCGATGCGGCCAGGTGACAGCCCACGGGACGCCAAAGGCCACCTCTGGGGCTGAGGGCCACGTCACTGACACAACAGTCAGTGCTGTTCCGGGCAGCACCCCTGCCCTGTGGCGCACTGCTGGACAGGGGCACCTCCTGCACCCCCGCCATGGGGGGTCAGCCATGCACCTGCCGCGTGTGGGGCCACCTCACCCTGCGCTCACACGGGCCTGCACCCAGGAGGGTCCATGTGCACCCTCCCTGTCCTACCCCTTTGTCTGGCACTCCTGTTGGTTCCCCTCCCACCCTTCACTCCTGCCTCACCTCACCCAGCGCCTCCCCAGACTGGTCGTCTGGTCAGGGCAGGTTTCAGACCCTGAGCCAGAGTCCTTGGTGGGATGGTGGTGTGTGTGCATGCATGTCCGTGTGTGCAAGTGCATGGGTGTGCATGTGCATATATGGGTGCCTGGGAATGTGTGTGTACATGAGTGTGAAAGACAGAGACCTGGGGGTGCAGGGCAGAGCCGGTAGGGGTCAGGTAAGCAGCCCCTCTGGGCTGGCCAACTCTGCCAGTCTGTCTCCTCTGCTCTTGGGCCTTCTCTCTCTCCACTGTGCCTCCTCCTGCTGGGTGGACAGGCTCCTGGAGCCCAGCAGCACCTCCTGTCACCCCATGGACTGTCCTCAGTCCCCACACTAGGACTACCCGAGTGGCCGCTGGCAGCAGGCCTCCCTCCCAACCTGGGGCTCCAGGACCTGCTTGGCCTGAAGGTGAGGAATTCCCAGAAAGCGGGCAGTATGGGCCACACCCGGGGGGCATTAACGGTAAGTGACCATGAGGACAAAGCAGAGAGTGGTGACCCGGTGCCAGCAGAGGAAACCCCCATCCCAGGCTCATGGTCAGGAAGTGCGGCAGTCCCAGGGGCACTTGCTCACGGGGTGGGTATCAGCGAGGGTGAAGCTGCAGTAGAGATAGAGTGGACTCGCCTCTGCCATGTGGGACAGAGGCAGGTGGGTCCCCGGGCACCAGGCTCAGCTCTCAGCAGGTGCAGTCAGTGAACCAAGAGGAGGGTGCGAGGGCCGGCACACGCCGTGCATTCCACCCCCAAAGGCAGGCGTGGGACAGCCCCAGGGCTACCCGGGAGGCAGGAAGCCTCCCCTGTCCTCATGTTGGGGTGTGCGGTGGGACCTGTCTCCTGGCACCCACAGGCCAGGCGGCACCCAGCATGGAGCAGGCACTCGGACCCTCACTCCTTCCAGGGACCAGCGTGTTCTGAGCTCTCTCAAGAAAGTCAAGCAAAGCTCTTCCCAAGTGGAGCCAGAGAACCACGGCTCCTTCCTCCTGAGGGGGAAGGCGTGGAGGAGGGAGGCGTGCAGGTCTCCAGAAGGAAGGAGAGCACCTAATCGCCAGGCAGGCGCCCGCCTGGTTCCGAAGGTCCTCAGAGACGGCCTCCTGGGCTGCCTGGGAGCCGCAAGCACGCGCCCTGCCCGCCCAGGGACTCCCAGAGGCAGAGGGGGCGGGCGGAGTGGAGGGGAGCACCCACTTGCAGAAGGGGGCTGCCGGCTGCCCAGCCCCACGTGGTGTGTGCCGCTGATGCCCACGGACCAGGAAACCCAGTGTCTCCTCCCCCAGGCGCCCATACAGGGGCTGCGGTCTCCCTGCGGCCAGAGGAGCATCTCTGCTCTCCCCTGGCCCAGGGTGTCCCCTGCCTGCTCTGCTGGCCTCCCGTCCAGATGTACCTCCAAGAGCGGACTCCTTGTGCAACACGCTCCCGCAGGAGGCCCTGGGCCGCCGCAGAGCTGCCTCTCGGGACAGGACGGTGCTGGGGGGCTCTGCCCTCCCTGGGTCTGGCACACTGCTGCCACCCAGGTTCGGTGCCATCAGCCCCACTGTCTGGTCTGTGGGGTCACAGGTGGCACACAACCAGAAAGGCACCTGGTTCGCCCATGCCGGGGACAGGAAAGCCGACAGCTCCTGATGGGGGAGGCCCAGGGTGGGAGGCAGCTCGCCGGGGCCCAGGTGAGACCCCAGAAATGGGACCAGCCTGGGCCCTGCACCAGGGGTCCTGATCTGTCCTCCCGGCCTGAGACTGCCCCCTGGAGCCGGTCCCCAGGCCCTGAATGCTCCACCCAAATAGGCTGAACCCTCATCTGGCTGTGCACCCTCTTCCCCCACCAGAGGGCACCCTGGGGGGGACATGCACAGAGGCTGGGGAGGGAGGTGGGGTCCCTGCACGTGGGGCACCTCCCTGGAGATGTGGGGGGGCTGGGAGGGCAGGATGGGCAGGGCCCAAGATCTAAATGCAAGCACCCCTCCTGACCCTGGGGCTCTTGGTCCGGGGGGAGGGCAGAGCACGCATGTGGCCCCATCCGTGGGCTGGCTAGTTGGCCTGATTATGGCTGTGATGTGCAGGCTGGTGGGAGGTGGTGTGGGAGGGCCATACCAGCCTTATGGGGCGCCCAGAAGTAACCCCTGGTGGCCAGATCTGTATCACCGCTGCTGAGGGGTGGCGAAGGAGGAGACCCCGGATTGGAGCCCACCCTAGACATGGGTGGGGTGAGGGCAGCCTGCAAGCCCAGGGAGCAGGTCACAGGGCAGTGTGGGAGGAGTGGGAGGGAAGGCAGAGGGAGAGCCCAGCACCTGCCCTGCCCGCCAGGCTGCCTCCGTCCTCCCCTGCCCCCAGACAGCCAAGGCATTCTGCTCACACAGGGCCGGGAAATCCCGAGGCACTTCTCATTCCAATCCATCCCTATCCTCATCACATCCCATCCCCATTTCCATCCCAAGCCATCCCCATCCCATTTCTCTATTCCATCCCCACCTCAGCCCCAACCCACCCCATTTTCTCCTATCCCATGTTCAGTCCTGCCCCTGCTGTGTGAGCGAGAGGCCCCCTGGGGCCGGGGCCCTGGGTGATTTGTGCCCGCCCCACGGGTTGTGCGGTGTGAACACATCTTCCCCCTGGGGCTCGGACCTCCTTGTTAGGCTGCAGGCAAACACAGACCCAGACGTCAGCGTGTCTGCCACGGGAGAGGCCCAGGGACACGCAGAGGGTGAAGCCCGCCTGGGAAGTGCCCGCTCCTGGTCACCAGGATGCCCAGGGATCAACCAGGGTGACCCAGAATGCGGGACCCCGGACATGGTCACTCACAGCCACGTTGTAGACATGGCCTCCGGGTGCGCGTGCACCTGCCCCCCTCCCCACTGCGACGGGACAGCAAGGTGGGGCTGATGGCTGAGTCTAGGCGCCTGCGTGGGTCTTCGCAGTTTCCTCTGCTTTTCCGTATTTAATCTTTTTTCATGATATAAAATAAAGTTAAACATAAAGCGAATGATAATTTGTTTTACTATCGGAATTACCCAAAACTTCTAGAAATAATTGGAAGCGAATTCCATTTTCACCAAACCAGGACTGACTGTCAGGGGGAAAGGCTGCAAGGACCCTCAAATCTGTCACTTTCCTTCAAGGCACAGAACTGCGCCCCTCCCCCTGAGCTGGGGCTGTGGGGTGGGACACGTCACCACGAGGGCTCACCAGCCAGCCACTGGCCACCGTGTCACTGTCCTCAGTGATGGTCCCTGGGGCTCTGAGGGTGAGGGTGGTGGGAGCCCTCGGGGGTGGCACTGCCGGGAGAGGGAGCATAAGGAGGGCACCCCGATGCTAGTGGGACCCTGCAGAGGGAACGAGGGGCCCGGAGTGGACAGAGGTGGGCCGCCAGGAGGGTCCCTGTGAGGTGGGGGCGGCAGCCTCGCCCAGGATGGCAGGGCCAGTCCCCCGCTGGCCTGCAGCAGAGGTAACGACGACTCTGAGCTCTGCGGACAGCGTGGGGCAGCCACGTGGCACCACCGGGGTCTCGGCTCTGTGGGGAGAGTCCTGCCTACGGGGTCTGGAGGCGGTGCTCCCAGGTGGCCCCCTCAGACTCACAGCGAGGGCGCCTGGGCATTCCTCCAGGGCTCAGCAGACAAGCCTCTGGCCCCCACCCACGCAGTGGGTCCATTCCAAGGGGTCCCAGACCCCCCGCCCCACCAGAGCCCCAGGCAGGGGATGTGGTCGTCCCTCCTCCGCTGCTGGGAGGAAGCCCATCTGTGTGCTGGGCTCCCACGGGAACTAAGCGGGTGCCAAGGGTGTTGTAGGGTGTGGCCGGGACCCTCCCCCAGGGTGGCCCTGGAGGGACACCACCAGGAAGTGTCAGAGGGAAGGGGACGCCCAGCCTGGCTGGAGCAGCTGGCAGGTGGGACCTGGGGACTGTGGGCGACTGTGCTGCTGGGGACCCTCCACCTCACAGTGGGCTCCTGGGGTCGTGTCCTGCTCCCCGCATGGTCCAGAGCTCAGGCAGGGCTGCAGCGTATAAGACACACCCTCCCTGACCTTCTGCAGTGCAGGTCCAGGGCCATGTGGGGTTGCTGAGACTGACCCAGGAGCTTTCCCAGAGGACACCAGGTGACAGTCCCCAGGTACTTCAGTTACAAAGAAAAGAACCCCAACAGCTAATGTCACCAGAGAGCATCGTCTCTAAGGAGACACTCCGAGCCTGGAGCGTCCCAGAGCACCCTGTCTGTCCAGGAGCCCTCCACCTGCCCAGACCCCCTCCCACTCTAAATGCAGCCCCCTACTCAGGGCTGGGGGCTCCTGGGGACAGTGGCCTGGATGTGTGGGGGTGGAGGGGACCTGGAGTGTGACCTCCACCCACGCAGCCTGTGCACAGCGGGAAGGTGGGTGCAGGAGGGGACCACAGGGACCCAGAGCCGGCACCCTAGGGCTCTGCGGCTGGGGAGGGGCAGCCTGGCTCAGGGAGGAGACCCCTGCTCATGGGTCCAGACCCCACCCGAGGGCTCTCCGTGGGTCACCTGCTGCTGGCCAGCCCCTCCTCTGTCCATCAGGGGACTACTGCCTGTGGAGTCAGGACCACCTGAGGCATCTGGAGCCTGGGCCCGGCGCCCACAGGCTGGACGCCCCGCAGGCCTGCTTACTGCCCCTCACACTGGAACCTTCCACACTCAGGAGAGGCTTCCCCAGAGGTCCCCCACGCCCAGGTCACATCTGTTCTGGGAGCAGGACGGGGCGCCTGGGTCCTGGAACACGGACAGCTCCCCAAAACATGGGTGTCCACTCACCGGCCCCGTGGGGCACAAGCAGTGACGTGGGGGTGCCTGAGCCGTCCCCCAGCACAGCCCGCCCTGCCCTCCGCCCCTGGCCTCGGGCCCTGCTGGCCCCTGTGGCTGTGGACTGCCGGAGGACGCCATGCCGGCCTCGCCTGGCCCTCACCGCCCCCCCACGGCCGCCGGCCCCGGCTCGCCTCCGCCGTGGCTCTGGCACAGGGAGGGGAAGCGCCGCACGTTGCCCGGGCTCACACAGAAGCCCACGCAGGTGAGCGTGTCCTGAGCCTTGTCCCACTTGGGCCGGGAGCTGGCCTCCTCCCTCCTGATGCTCTCCAGCTGGTTCAGGGACAGGATCCGGTCCTCCAGGCCAGCGTCGGGCAGCACGAGCCTCGGCACGGGGGTCGCTGGGTGGGACCCTGTGTCTGTGGTGGTCAGTCCTGGAGGGTGAGTGCCCGTGGCAGGAGCCCTAGCACGTTATAGGGAACCTTTGACACCTCCCCCCAAGGGTCTGGCCGCAAGGAAGTGGCAGTAGACCTGGAGGGCGAGTGCGGAGACTGTTAATGCCGTCTCTGCAGAGGCACCCGCCGACCCTCCAGGCTGCGGCAGGGCCCACCCCTCCCCGCACAAACGCCCACTGCACGGGTGAGCTGGCCCCCGCCCCCATGTACGGATTCTGGGGAGTGGTCCAAAAGATGTAGCGAGGGCTGCCTGTCTGTGCAGGACACTGGCTCCCCGAGACACCCACACATGCAGGAGGGGTGGGCAGTGGCCCCCCAGCTCTCTGCCAACACTCTGGGTGTTGGGGGCATTCCCCCAACCGGGTACAGGGACAGGGCTGGAGCCTGCCCCTGGGGGCAGCCACTGCCCTGGCTAGCTGGATCCCTCCTGCCGAGCTCTGGGTTCTAAATCTCTCCTCAGAAAGCCTGGATCCTACCAGCATCAGGGTACTCGGGGCCACGATGGATGAGGGGTCCTCCGGGCTGGACCCACAGGCCCTCCCTGCCTGCCTCCCAGCCTCCCCGGGGGCTGCAGGATTCTGCCCTTCATTGAGCACCACGTATGGGGCAGCCCTGAGCAGGGAACCCGGACAGGGGTGGGAAGCACGTCCCTGACCCTCAGAGCAGAGAGGTCAGGCACAGGACACACTGGAGTGTCTGTAAGTCAAGGCCGAGAAGAGCCATCCACGCCTATGCCCCCGGCCCCGCTGGGTTCCAGCCTGGTTCATGCTCCAGGCAGCTGCCTGAGTGACAGGCCCCCCGAGAGGCCCTGCCGAGCCTGGGCCGTTTGCAGCCGGGACGCCAGCCCCTTCCCTTCATAGGCACTGCACTTCCAGCCACGGGCACCAGTTTGTTTCTGAGACGCAGAAACAGTAAATGCCAAGAATTCTCCACGCCTTCAGCACCGTAACCAGGCTGTGTGGCTTGGGGTCTGACGCAGAGCAGCTCATGGGGCCGTGTCCACGCTCACACTCCCGGCGTTGGCGGGGTTGGGTATGCGCCCTGCGGCAGGGTCTGCGTGGACCTTCCCACAGAAATCCGTGTAGATACCACTGCAGCTGCTGCCTTAGGGTTGATTTCACGTCCTCTCTAGGTTCCTGACTTTGAATGATTTTATTAGTAGGAGAATGAAATTCTGTGAAATCCAGAATGTTTGAGATTCTCGTGTCTCATTCAGCATGAAAACTAGACAGTTGGAGAAAATGCCCCACCTTCCCTGGAGTAGTTTGTTTCAGGTCTGAATTGGCCCCGAGAAGTTAACAAAACTACACAGCCCATAGGGAGCAGCCCGTCCCGGTGCCAAGCGGAGGGACCCCCACAACCTCTGCAAGGGTGGACCCGCCCAGGAAGCCCCACCAGAGGTCCTCGTGCTCGGCCGCCAGAGCGCCTCCACTGGGAGGGCACGGTGCCCACAGGCAGGGATGGCATGGCGAGGCCGTGAGGTCACATCCCTCCGCCGCTGGCAGGGCACGGTGCCCACAGGCAGGGGTGCCATGGCGAGGCCGTGAGGTCACATCCCTCCGCCGCTGGCAGGGCACGGTGCCCACAGGCAGGGGTGCCATGGCGTGGCCGTGAGGTCACATCCCTCCGCCGCTGGCAGGGCACGGTGCCCACAGGCAGGGATGGCATGGCGAGGCCGTGAGGTCACATCCCTCCGCCGCTGGCAGGGCACGGTGCCCACAGGCAGGGGTGCCATGGCGAGGCCGTGAGGTCACATCCCTCCGCCGCTGGCAGGGCACGGTGCCCACAGGCAGGGGTGCCATGGCGAGGCCGTGAGGTCACATCCCTCTGCCGCTGGCAGGGAAGGCCGTGGCGATGGTGGTGTGGCCCCCCGAGACTGCCGATGACCTCTGGACCCAGCAGTCCCGCTCCTGGGTGTGTAGCCAAGAGAAGTGCACACATCCGCAGAGCCCTGCCCGTGGTGCACACAGGGGCCCAGGGGCCCGCCAGCAACGGGCTAGCGTGGGGTGTGCACCCCGTGGGACAGAGCTCAGTCCCTGGAAGGAGCAGAGGGCTGGCGCCACAACACAGGCGAGCCTCGGGAACGCTTCTGGGCCGCCCAGGTCACGCGTGCATCGGCCTGTGTGGATGTCCAGAACAGGCAGATCCATGACAGGTGGGCCGGTGTCAGTCACTAGGCGTGGGGAGGGCAGACAAGGGCCGATCGGTGGCCCCCGAGGCGCCGGATCCAGGCCCTCCCCTGAGGCGGTGGGCTGTGGACGTCTGTGCTTGTCTCGGGGAGGCGTGCCAACCAGGAGAGGGTGGGCCGCCCTGAGACGGAGAACGAGGGTCACCTGAGGCCAGGGCCCTCCGGGCGAGGCAGCAGCAGGTGCAAAGGCCCGAGGCAGGGGCGGCCTCGGTGGGGCCTGGAAGGGGACCTGGGACTTGTATCTGGCTTTGGAGGAGCAGGAAGCCCTGCACGCTGCCGGGACCGAGGAGACCAACTGCGGGTGGTGGAGCTGAGGCCAGAGGGCGGGATGGAGGGGCGGGATGGAGGGTGTGTGGTCCTTGCTTTGATGCTCAGGCTGCCCCTGGTGGGGACGGGCAGGGCGTGAGCGCCAAGCAGGTGGGGGACAGCGACCTGGGAGGGGCTGCAGGGACACCCCGACGTGGCACGGGAGGTGGACTTAGGTGCACGGCCCAGGGCAGCCCGTGGCCGGTGGGCACCGAGGAGTGTGCCGCCCCTCCTGCTCTGCTGCAGGAGACCCCTGACCCTCTGCAGGCCCGCCTGGAGGGACATCGGCAGAGCCTCGGCCACAGAGCCTCCATCAAAAGGAGAAGGTGAGTGACTGGGACGGGGATCGGGGGGTGACGAGAAAGGACAGAGACCCACGTGACCCCCAAACCCTCCCCGCATAGAGGAGGAACCTCCTTCACCCAGAAGGGTGAGCGTGTCCAGGTGGGCCGTGAGGGCAGGAAGCCTGATGCAGCCACACACTTGCACGCGAACACTGGGCTGGAAACCACAGCCCGCACGCAGTGTGTCTGCAGAAATTCAAGGCACAGGAGCACGACGTTTCACGCTGGTGGAGGTGGGAAGACATACCTTCCTATGAGGGAAATTCGTCTCTAGTGGGAAATGAGCTATTACGCATTCCGATTCCATGTGGGATTCCTGCTCAGCTGGCTTCGGCCTCCCCTGCCCTGGGCACCCCTCCTGGGAGGCCTGCCAGCCTTACCCCTGCATCTGGCGCCTCCGGGGCCCCTCCTGTCCTAGGGCCGCATCCCCTGCGGCCGCCCCAGCCTGGGCAGAGACCCTGGGTGTGCTGTGGGGGCCCCGTCCTCACTCAGCCACGCATGAGCCCCTGGGGGCCCTGAGAGGCCGGCCAGCCCCAGCCTGTCCACTCCAGCCACCGGGCCCTGCCCAGGCTGGGCAGGGCAGCTGGGCACCAGGCAGCTGCTGCCAGCTTCCTCCCAAAGACCGTGCTCCCAGCCGGACCCACCAGGTGCCCAGGAGACACGGGGCTGCCCTGTGGAGGCTTCCGCCCCTGAGGAGGAGGCCAGGATGAAGAGGAGCGAGGTGGGGACCACAGGGTCTCAGGGCAGACCCTCACACCCACCACCACAGCCCCGGCATGGGACAGCGAATGCGTGGACTCAGCGTGTCTAGGGTGGAGGTGGCTGGTTGGGGCCAATGTCCTCATCTGCAAAACGTAATGTTGGGGGGACGCAGGAAGGGCTGTACAACTCAGAGAAGACAAGTAGTGATTCTACAGCATCTCACTATGCTGATGGACAGTGACTGTAATGGGGTTGGTGGGGGGGACCTGATGAAGGGGGTAGTTCAATAACCATAATGTTGCACACGTAACTGTAGATTAATGATACCAAAAAAAAAAACCCCGAAATCAGTCAAAGAGAGAAATAAATTTTAAACCCGTTTCTTGCTTACAAACTGCTGTCCAGGGCTGTCTCTCTCCTCTGCTCCTGAAGAAACCAGTCAGCAAGCAAGACAGCCCTTCCCTTTAAACTCTCAGGTTCAGGCATGCCCCCAGTTGACCAGGTAATTATCCACTGACATGGAGATGAACTTCTCTCCACCCTTGAGGATTTACAAATGCACTAGAGCCAGACAAGATAATCTAGAAATGTTACAATTTTACCCACAGGCCACCCCTCCAGTCATCTCGCCATACAATCTACTCGTTCCCCTTCTTTCACAATGGTCCCTGGGCGAGAAAACTGGAGCATTGTGACCAGACTAATGACATAACAACAGCAAGAGCAATAAAAATTATGACAATCTTCAAACTGGAGGATTTACCCTATGCAAATTAAGTAAATGTATTTTACAGCACAATCTCTCGATAAGCACAAAATATGTTTCGACACTTGTTTACTCGTTCCTAACAACAATGCTAGATTGCTCACAAAACTTTTACCAAACATTAGACAAAGTCAAGCCTCTCTTTAAGATTTTTTTTTTTGACAACAGCAACACAATCATAATTCTCAAGCCAGAGCATTCAGCTAGGTTCAGTCCCGTGCATATTAAGGCCAAAGCTCGTCCGTTCCAGCCATCACGCGGCAGCTGCAGCCAGGGGGCGCATCCAGGACACAGGACTGTAGAAACAAAAACAGTGAATGTGGGGGGCTACGTTGCTGTTATTCCAGGACTACAAAGGAGGCCAGCTTCCAGGCCTTTTTCCCAAGGTGCCAGAAGGGCCAGCCATCACCGATCCATGTGTCGAAATGTCCAGGGCCACGTCCATTTTATTCCTAGGTGCTGCACCCATCCTTGCAACGCATGTCCAGTAAAGTGGGTGCCTTGACTGGTCTCCCGTGACAGCATAGGCTGCAAAGAGACACTCTAGGCCCCTCTTGGTGGTTTGCTGATCTGCACAATGTGCAGGGCACTCCTTCCGGGCTCGGCTGACTTCTTCAAAGGTCAATGCCAAGCCCCACCAACGGGCTACAGCCCACATTGTCTTCTGCCCCACGCGCAACAAACGCTGATAGGGCCACATCAGAGACAGGCTTTCCTCCTAGCCAGCGCACCTGGGCCCATGCGTCTGCTTCATCATTTCCTGGGGATGCCAAAGGCAAATGGCCAGTCACATGATATACGGTAGGTGTCTGGGCCACACCACTCCGTGGCCTTTGGGTCCAGTCTCTCACCCACCCCGCGACGGGATAGGTCGTTGTTACCTGGGTCGGAGCTCTTGCAGAGATGGGCTCCGTAGCCAGCGAGTTGTGGTATGCAGCGGCCAGTTGCTTCCCTACCAAGGTGACCTGGACCTCTGCTCCTTTCCACAGTTGTGACCAGGCTCAGCTCTAGCTGACAGCAGGAGTGGCAGCAGCGAGCAGCCTTAGGCTCAGGACACAGGCCGGGGTCGGTGCGGCTGGCAGCGGTGGTGGCGCCTCCACGCCCAGAGTGTAGAGACACGTCCCTCAGCGCAAGGGCCACTTCTCCCCATCGTTTCTATGGGTGGCCCTCCCAAAGGTCACACCCATTATGACAGATTTTGGGTTCCAAGGAATCCTGCAGACCGTGCCAGGTGTTAGCCCGGGGCAAGGAAATCCCAGGGCAAAATACCTCTAAAAAACGAAATCAGTCAAAGGAAGAAATAAAGTTTAAAACCCGTTTATAACTGCACTCCAAGGCCAATCTCTCTCCCCTGCTCCTGAAGCAAGCCAGCCAGCCCTTTCCTTGAAACTCTCAGGTTCAGACACCCCCTCGGTTGCCCAGGTAATTACCCATTGGCATGGAGATGAACTTCTCTCCACCCCTGAGGATATGCAAATGCACTAAAGCCAGGCGAGATAATGTGGAAATGTTACAATTTTACCCACACCCTCCTAGACCTGTTTTGTGATTTTACGAGAATCCTGGCCTTGTGAACAGACTATGGAGTCAGTGTGGACTGTGGGGAGAGTGCCCATGTCGCAGGGTTGGGGCTGACACATGCTCTGGCTCTACTGGGGGGACCCACGGGCTCTAACCAGACCCAGCGGCATGTATCTTGTAGGCCACAGGGCGTCAACCGCAAAGGGGATGTGCTTGGCTGACACCTGGGAGTTCTCAGAATACCGCTGGCCAGGCCCCTCGGGTTCCTCCCTCGCTCAGCAGGCTGGTCACACTCACTGTCCTGCTTTGTAGTTCCCGCTGGCGGCAGCACCCCATGGGTTAGATGTCTCCACTGGAGGTGGCCCCGGGGCTCCCGTCCACCATACTGGCCTTCCTACCCCAGCCTCCACTCGGCCCCCGCAGACTTTGCTTTCCCGTGCTGGTCTGTGCGCTTGCTCGGGTGGTGTCCTGAGCGTGCGTGCTGGCGGTGAGGGATGGTTACAGGCTTCGGGGTGGCGCTGGCTGCCCAACATGGCTGCATTTGCAGGGAAGGTGAAGAAGGAGCTGGACCCTAATGACAGCCACCTGACCCTGGATGAGGTGGCCAGGCTCCCGCAGGAGCTGCACGAGGCGCAGGCGGAGTGTGGGGGCTCCCGGCCGCCCTCCAACCTTGGCTTCCTGTCCGGCCCCTCCCGCTCTGACCAGGAGCACCGCCACTGGGGTGAGATGCTGCCTCAGGGGACATAGGGTGGCGTTCAGTCTGGGTGGAGCCTGGGCAGTGGACCCCAGCAGCCGTGGAGGGGCTTCAGGAATACGGGCTGCTTTCTGCTGTGCCTCTTTCTCTCCTGAGCAGCGTGTGGGCAAGTGTGTGGTTCCTGTAGGGCTCTGGTCTGGGGAGAGCATGTCCTTCCTTGGCCCAGGGGCTCCCGCGTTTAGTGTGTGATGGGGAGAGTGGGCGTGCAGGGAGCACCCCCCCCGACCCCGCCACCGCCCAGGGTGTTCTGGCCCCATCAGGAGGGGAAAGAGGGTTTGCCCCCTGGCTCCTTGCGTCTGCCTGAGTGTCGCTGCCTCAGACCCGGATGGGGGTCTGAGCTGTCCAGTCAGCAGAGCAAGTCTTGGCATTGGGCGGGCAGCCCCAGAACCCCTGAATTCGTCTGGAGAGGCATCCGTTCCAGACCCACAGACATGCGGGCCGGAGGCTCCAGATCAGAGACCCCGTATCTTGGTGGACTCTGGGAGGACCTAGGGGCTGCTCAGGGGCTAGGATTTGTCTGTGGGACCCCAGCCAAAGAGGCTTGGTCCCTGCAGCAGTCATGCTGCGTGGGGTCAGGGTCCCCCCCCCCATATAGGCCATCGGCAGCCTACCTGTGAAGAGTAACCCTCTGCCCCCCATCCCAGGAGAGATGGGGTGGCCCATCCCCAGGAGTGTGTTTGGGGGAGGCCTGCACCCCGGGCGGTGAGGGTGGGAGGGCGGGCTGCACCTTGGCAGTGAGGGGTGGGGTGTGGCTCTCCGGCCATGTCCCAGGCTTGCTTACAGTGGTCATGCAAACCCAGTCTTTTGACTCGGGACCCCTGAGTGTGCAAGCGTGCACAGAGCCTGGTGGGCGACACCCTGTCTCTCCCACAATTGCAGGAAGCCCTTATCACCCCAGTGTCGGAGAGCAGCCTGAGGTGATTCATGACCCATATGAATTTCTTCAGTCCCCAGAACCTGCAGCCTCTTCCAAGAGCTAGGCTTACAGAGCATCTTCAACCCTTTTTATGTTTTAAGTGTTTATTTGCATGTACAGTCTTTGTAGTGAGAGACTTTCATTTGGTTCCCCCCGCCATGCGGGAAGCAGCCCCGGGGACCGGGTGACTTGTTTGCAATCACGTCAGTCATGGTGCAGTGTCTCTGTAGCCGCTGTGGTCCCATACAGTGGACAGCACAGATAAAGGCGTGTGGCCAGGTGGCGTGGGCCACTGTGGTTTCTCAGCCTCCACAAACGGGCGCTGTGTGGACTCACCTCTCAGGCCCCAGCATCCTTCCCTAGCCACCCTTGGGAAGCAGGTGTGGGTGCATCTGTCCGCCAATTTCTATTGGGAGCCCCGCCTGTCTCCAGGGCCCCCCCAGGTCCTGGGCAGGTCATGGTGGAAACTGTACTGGAGCATGTGGTGAGCAGCTGACACGCCCTCCTGGCCTGGGACTGGCCAGCAGGGAGGGCACTGTCCCCCTCTCTAAACCTTGTGCCTGAGAAAGGCCCGAGTTCTGGTGGAAGACAGTAAACTGCCCCCTGGCTGTGGTGAGAAACTGCGTGCTTGAGGATGTGTCCTGGATGCCTGTTCACTTCTGAACACAGCACAGATCTTGACAAAAGGCACACATGGTCCTGTGAGGCGCCCACTTCTGAGTGACTAAAGGAAAATCCTTTCCCAGGGGGTGGGGGTGGCCATGCTATCACCTCCCATATTCCCAGCATCTGGACCTGTTCTCCACCCGCAGGGAGAGGTGGCTAGGGTCACCCACCAAGCCTCCTGCCGAGCCCGTCGCTGTGAGAGCAGAACAGGGAATCCATTGCCTCGGGGGCGGGTTCAATCCTGTGGGAGGAGGTGCGCCTGCGTGGGACGGTGGGCCCACTGGCCACTGACTGCCCAGTGCACAGGCTGGCCCCAGCACTGTCTGGATTGGATAAAGGTCCCCAGCACCCGTGGGAGGGGGTGTGTGTCTGGCGTAAGAAAATGTTTGTCAGCTGGGTGTCAGCCAAGGAGCAGACACCAGGGGGCAAGCCCAGAAGCTCGAGCCCACTGCAGCCAGCCCTCTGCTGGCCCCATGCCCACACTCGCCCACTGCTGTGCTGCCCTGCGTCCCTGGGTACCCCAGGTGGTGCGGGGGTGCAAATCCCTGTATTCCAGGCCTGGGATGGGGGTGGGCTCTGCGCTTGCCTGGACTCAGGTTCTGGGTGGGTCTCAAGGGTATGGGTGCTACAGTCACCTTCTGGGAGTCTGTCCCTCTTCCCGGCCCACCGGTGGAGAGAATGACACAGGTCCTCTCATGGGAGAAAAGGGCCGTCATCCTTCCAGCTACTTTGCCTTTCCTGTGTTTCCTCGGTTTCCCTGGGGTAGGGCCTCTGACGTGGATTTTCCTCCTGCATCTGGGGAATCTTCATACGGATCTATTGCATTTTAAACAAGTCCTGGGACTCTGCCCGTGTGGTCCCCTGGCTGGGAGCCACTGGAAGCTGCCTGCACCTGGGGTCCTGGCAGGTGGGAACCCCTCTTGCTCATCCTGTGGGCTACACACCTTCCAGAGCTGTCCACAGCCACGACGCCACGGTGGCAAGGGTAGGCTCTGCAGGGACTCCTGACCCCTGCCAGCTCTGCCACCAAACGCAGTCCCTGGTCCCCCAGGGTCCCCTCGCCATGCCGGGCTGTGGACAGGAGGCCCATGGCCCGCTGTGCCCTTGCTCCATCTTGCAGATGGACATGTGGAGCAGGAGACGGAGATGGGTCAACCTGGAAGTTGCAGAGAATGGGGAAGCCAAACTCGCTGCCCCGCCTGTCCTGAGTGAATGGCTGGCCAAAGACTCTGCACCCCTTCCAGGTGGTGGCCTGGGCTACGTTCCTCGTCTTGGCTGTCAACGGCTTTGGCATCTACATCCCCTTTCTGCCAAACAAGTGGAAATACCTTGACTATGGTGTATCCTTTATGAGGGCACCTGCTCCCTGAAGTGGGATGGGACTTCTGCCAGCTCCAGGCCCTCTGCCTGCTGGCCATGTGACCCTCTGCTACTCTGTCCTCTGCACAGAGTCACCAGCGAAGGGGGCTGACCTGTCCCCCACCCCCAGTGCCCTCACTGCTCCCCACACACCCCCACTGTCACGGCACCCGAAACCCTGTACCTGTCTGTGCGGCTCATGGCCTTGGGGTGCTGGTGGAGATGCTCACTGGGGAGCGCAGGCCCCTTGCCCACCCTGGGTGTGGGGAGAGGGTGCGAGGGGCCCGGGGCAGCACGGGGCCATGGCAGGGCAGAGGCCCCAGGACAGGAGGACTTGTACAGTGGGTCCCTGTAGCCCTCTAAGAGGTTGTTAAGTGTGTCGCCCAGAACAGGGCAGGCGTATTGATGGGGAAGCATTTCAAGACTGTGGCATCCCCGGGCGCTGTCAGGGGCACCCCTAGTGGCTGGTGGGCTTTCTCACCTGGGACCTTCCTGGGGACCGTATCTGGTGTGGGGTGCCCCGTGTTACACCCACCCCATCCTGGGTCCGCAGCACTTGACCGGGGAACCCTGGGTCCCCACCAAGGTCGCCCGACATTGGAGCCAGGGACGAGCGGGGCCAGTGTGGGACCCACAGCTCTACAGTGGGAAGTAGCTGTTGGCCCCCTCCACGAGGATACGGCCTGCACTGCCCATGTCCCTTCCCGGCCAGGTGTGTGTAATGAGGGGCGAGGGTGGGAGGCAGGTGCCCGGGCAGGATGCAGGAAGGACCCATGTCATCTCTTGGGCCTCAACTACCCGTCCCGAGCCCTACAACTTTAAAACTACAGTAGAGGACAGCGTGATGGCCCAGGTTCAGGGGGCCAGCTACAATTAGATTCCGCCCACCTCGCCCCATGCCTCACGCACAGACGCTGCAGTGTCCTTACAGCCAGCACTGCGTGATGCCCAGGGTGCATCTGGTGACGACTTGGGTGCCCACAGCCACCGTTCTGTGACCTCGCCTGGAAGGTCACACGGGACGTCACCACCCGGTCCTTACACTGAGGCTGACCTGCCCGGGTTTCCGAACAAGTCCTTTGGTAGATGCGTGGGCCCCTCCGGGACCCCACAGGGCTCGTGTGGGGTGAGGTTGCTGTGCCCCGAAGGCCCCTGCCTGTGATTGTCACAGGGACCAGGGCATCTCCCTCACACTAGATTTGTGTTGATGTCTTAAATAGAAAAAGGGCTATTCAAGCTTTCTATTTTGTCTTGTGTATGTTTTCATAAGTTGTACTTTTCCCCAAAATGTGAGTGTTCCATTTAAATTGCCAGATTTCTTGGATTATCGTGGCTTGCGCCGTGTCCTGTGTTAGTGTCCGTGGGACCACCGGCCATGGGACTGCCCGCCATGGGCCCGCCCACGCCCGGGTTATCACTTTGCTTACTGAATCATTTGCACTGCAAAATTGTAGTAATTTTCTCTGTCTTTGCTTTTTTTTTTTAATGTCTGCTTTTATTTTTACTATTTCTTTTTGTTCACTTTGGGTTCACTTTGCTCTTCTACCTTCTTCAGTGGACACTCAGGTCATGGATTTTAGACGCTTTTTCTTACTATATTTAAAGCCACAAGTTTCCCTCTAAGCAGAGGCACACACCCAGACGTGCACATCAGCGGCTCACACACCAGCCCCGGGCACCTGCACGTCACACGCAGGCGCACAGGTGCACGGGGAGGGGCTCCCTCGCCCTCACTGTCTCCCAGCTCAGAGAGAAGGGTGTCTCCTGGGAATCTGGCATTCAGTCTGTGCCCTGACCAGGCCCCACTCGTCTGCAGTGGTCCAGGTGGGGCAGACAAGCAGGAGCCCGGGGGACATTAGCCACCGGCCACCTCTCAGCTTCCCAACCTTGTGCTCATTCGGCTTGTCTTGGTTTGCAGGTGACAGCTGGGCCCGAGAGTGCCAGCCCTGGGGGGACGGGCCGGTGGCTTCAGGGGGCAGAGAGCCTGCCTGGCGTGTGCAGCAGTGGCCACACCACGAGGAAGTGCGAGCCGAGCCAGCCCCTCCCCTGGGGCACCGAGACAAGGCTCCCAGGTGCCACGTCACCAGGCCGGGTCCCAAGCCAGGCAGGGCTGATCTGGCCCAGCCAGGTGGGCACACATGGACTGTCACCGGGCGTCCACGTGGAGGGGCTGGCAGGGCAGCACCTATGCTTCCCTGTGGCCTCACAGGCACTGCCAGCCTTGCCCCCTTCCTCATGCCTGGCGGGTGTTTCTCAGCTCCTGGTGACGGCCACTCCAGCCCACGCCCTGTGGCTCCCTCCTGTACAGACCCTGCCGGTGAGCTTTGGCAGCCACCACGGCCAAGCCCTCTGCCTCCCCAGCGCCATGCAGCCTCTGACCCGGCCAGCCTCCCCCCGTCTCCATGTCCCTGAACGTGTCTGGTTCAGGAGCTGAACACAGGACAGTCGTCGGTCCTGTGTACACTGAGCAGAGCTGCCCCACTTTTGAGTCCCTGTGCCTGGTGGGACATGGTGGGGTTTCCAAAGCCCCACGTCACCCCCATAGCTTGTCTTATCACAGCCACAAAGATGGGAAGCAGCTGGACAGTCCCATAGGCACCCATCCTGAGATTCTCTGGTGGCCCCAAAACATGCTTTATCAGGTCCTGTTAACCTGGGGGTCCAGGCTCAC
>JAVSCE010005110.1:0-12589 GCA_032199065.1 Smutsia gigantea | reverse complement strand
GTGTTGTGTGTTTTGTGTATATGCACACACACTCAGATCATAGACCAATGGAGATAAGTTGATGAAGCCGTAAGATGCTACAGAGGATGTTGACTGAAGTTCCATCATTCATCTTTATTGAGCTCTTTCAAGCTCAGTGGTATGGGACCTTCTGGAGAAGCCTCAGGCCATGAAAGTCAAAGAATGTAGACCAGAACAGAAAACATTCCTTTGGAGGATATATAAACCTCAAAACTAAATAGCAATGTAACTGGTTATCTTGGAAGGTGATCCCCTACTTGCCCTTGTGTGCCTTGGCTTCTAAGTCAAGAGGAATGTTCAACTGAATTTATTACTTAGTATGCGACCTTTATAGTTTCTTACATACGTGTGTAGAAACAGTATACTGCTGTCTTTTGTTGAGCATTGGGTCAGGCATTCTTAACAAATATTTATGTCGTCTTCATAAAATCCTTAGCTAGAAACCTTTTGAAGTATTCTATGTATACAGCCCTAAACTTCACTGACATTTAGAATCTCTGCTCTGGTACCCAAAAGGAGACAAGCAACACCCATTGGGTCCAAGACTGCACAGGATTCTTGCCTTCTTCTCTGAGTTTCCTTCATGTTTCTAGGAACCAGCAAACCATAGCCAACCCGCAGAACCACAAACATGAAAATTACTTACTTTACAATTGTTTGTTATACGGGAAAAGACAATTCATACCTATGATTTCTACATATTCAAAACCTCCCAAAATACAACATCTCTTTGAGATCTGGGTGTTGAGGATTCTGCATAGTTGGAGCAACTAAACACGATACCAGAGTAGCTATCTTTGGTGACAGAGAAATTCTTCTCCTACCCCCAAAAATCTCCCTCAAAAGTCACACTAGGCCCTCCTGCACATATTCAAATGAGAGTGGAGGGAAAAAGAGGAGAATCCAGCTGCTTAATTAAGAGTGAAGTAAGCATGATAGTCTCTGAGATCATGCCCTGCTCTGCGATACTCGTTTCTTGATGGGATTGTACCATCATAAGAACTGGAACCCTACAGACATTAATTTTCTGCATGTCTCCACGAGTGGAAAGAAAGCACAATCTCCCCTTTCTAAATGAGGCCCCTTGCAAAATCTATTCTAAAAAACAAACAAGTTAAAAATCCCATGATTTCATCACAATAGTCAACATGAAAACATGAAGGCCCAAGGCTACTGTAAGAAGGAAGTGGAAATGGCGCCCACTAGTGACATCTCTGAGGAGAGCATGGAGGTTACTGTGAGGCTTGGAAACTTTGGGAAGAGAATACAGTTCACCATAGAGTAAAATGTACATTTCAGTACCTAAACCACATGTGTTTATTCACTACCACTAAAACCAGGTCAGTCAGGAAGTTATATCTACAAGAAAGCAGCTGCTTTTGAATATATGGATTAGGTGAGTCTCTTTACCTTTGTGAGTTACAGTATCTTGAACTGTAGTTTAGAGATAATACCTTATCAATACTGGACTGACAATCGAGATTTTAGAAGACGAATTTGAAAACTGCGAGGAACTCTACAAATAAAATGAAACAGGTTAGTAATGGTTAGGAAATTTTACATGTTATCTGTTCCAACACAAAACTGTATTTAAATTCATAGCTCCATATGTAAATGCTAATTCATGCTACTTTTTGAGGGAAAAATATCTTAATGGAAAATTTTAAATAAATAAAAATGAAAACATTTATTAAAAAGAAGAATCAGCCTATGTTATCGAGCAGCTGAAATGATCTTCTCCACCTTATTTAGGTAAGTTTGTAAATGGTGCAAGACAGTGACTTTAAGCCAGTGCCATAAAATACAATTTTGTTTCACTTTCATTTCAAATGTAATTCAGGGCCTTTCAACAAAGATTTATTCTGAAGCCAACTCTTTCACATCCCATTAAATTGGTGTATTTTATTTGCATAAAAACCCAAACTGATATCCACTTTAGAGCAGAAGACAGAAAAGATCTATTCAAGATAAAAAATTGCCAGAGGGGAGACAGACCTAATTTTTGAGATTTAGCTGTAAAAAGCACTCTTTTTTTTGTTGTCAGATTGTCATTACAATTTCCAAAGAGCTGCTGAAGGCCAGGCCTGTGTCTGGCTTAGTTTCCAACCTATCACCTGGCTTGACATCATTTTTGAGCGTATGCTCTGCCCCAAAGTAAAAAAAAAAATTTAAATACTGCATCGGTTGTCACAAACGAGGGAAACATTAATGACAGTGTATGGAATATTTCCACACAATCCCAGTATTTGAAAGCTTCCAGTGTCCTCCCAAGTAAATTCTCTGTCAATGGTCATTCCACTTTCAGCTTTGTTAGACTCTATTCCTCAACTCCATTATTTGAGTGTACAATCCTGTAGAAGTTTGGTTAAAGAAAGGCTAGAATTTGTCTATAAACCATAGTTGTTTCTTCATCTGTATCTGCTTGTTCAATAGTACAAATGTTTCCCGATATTGTAAACTATAAAGCAGGATGTGGTTATAAGATATTGAGAAAAATCTGGAAACAACAGAAATGGAATAACAGAAATAAACATCTATTGAGAGGTTAGAAATACTTAATGGGATGATTTGTCTACATAGACTCAAAATCCTCATAATTTTCTTGAAGGTAGAATCATCCCCACTTTATGAGGACAAAAGGGACTCAGAGAGGCTGTGTCAGTCGTCTGAGGTCATATATCCATTACATGGCAAAGCATTCAAAACATAGGCTTTTTCAAATCTCACATTCCCTCCCCCTACCTCTCTACCTTCAATGATCAATAGTCCAGATATTCAATGGTATGGCGAGTAGAGGTTTCCATTCAGACAACCAAAAAGAGAATTGGTAGAAAAAAATTTTTTAACAATTAGCACCTTGAATCCACTTGGAGAACGAATTTTCTTTGTTAGAAAGACAGTACCACTTGCCATTTGGGCTGGGCAAGGCAAAAACACAACATTTTGAGGGAGAGAAGCAGAAGCTTAACTGCTCTGCTTAAGAAGAAAACAGGAATTTGTATTTGGAAAAAGTTATGGAAATGGAAGAGGAACAAAGAAGAGAGAGGGACCTGGACAACACTGCCGTGGTCTGTGGCCTATAAGGAAATGCTGTCTGTGAGAAATTTCCACTGGCAAGTTGTGCCAAAGATTTGCTGGAATTCAGTGTTCAAGCTATCTGCTATGGATCTCTATTAAAACGTCCTCTATCTTCCCAAACTTTCAGTAAAATCTCCTCTCCTCGCAACTGTTGTATGAGAAGTATCTGAAAGGAAGAAGAGATGTTACTCCACACCTGCATTAGAAAAGGCTGGTGAGAGCAGAGTGAGACGCGGAGTTCAGAAAGCACAGGAAATTAGAAGTAGCATAGGCCTGTGCACGTGGTGGATATATGGAAGAGGGAAAGAGTAAGTGTCCAGGAAATCGCATACCTGAGTTATACTTGGTCATCTAGACCCTATTGTCTCCATATCAGTCCCCTCAGTCCATCGGGGGTGTGTTGGTAAAGGGAATGTGTAGAAAGCTGTTGGCATTATCCCCTTTTGATAGCTTCCAAACATAGCTGTGATAGAAAAATGGTAGCAAAATTCCTCTCCCCCACACACCACCAACGTCATCATCTGCTGTCCTATGTCCTTTTACTCCCAAAGAACCATAAGGAAATTAAGAGAACTTCCTTAAACACAAAGCTGGGATCCATGGCCTAGGAAATTTGGGGTTCAGTCAAATGTGCTGTCTACCATCAGTGGTACTACCACTGAGCAAATTACAGCCCCTTTGCAAAGGGCCAGCCAATCACTCCTTCCACCAGGCAGCCTTATGCTGTACTCCCTGCACAGCATTCCTCCTCCTATAGCCTCTAAACACTACAGGGATTTCAGGCTTAGAACCCCTGTTATAACAACAAGAATAAATCTGAAGGAAACAAGCATCTAGTTTGATCTTCCACCAGTTGAAAGAATCGTTTCTCCAATGGCCCTAGTGGGAGCCCTACTCACTCTCTTGAACACATCCAATGACAAGAACACATCAAAAGGAAATTCTACCTTTGGGTAATATGAACCAATAGAAATTATTTCCTTATATTCAGCCTAAATTAGACTTCTGGTTCTACATTAGTTCGGGCATCTGGAACACCATAGGTGCTATTTTTCTTCCATCTGTCTGTTCTCCAATTATTTAATGACAAGTCTCATTCACTATTTGCATCATACTAAACGTGCTCAGTTCTTTCCATTGTTTCCAGATGCTTTACCACGCCAGGAGCCACTTTTGGGTCCATCCCATTTGCCATTGCCCCTCAGAAGGGAAACCTATGCACCTGCCATATTCTTAACTGAGCAAAAGTCAATGGTACTTTTATGTCCCTCTTCTGCAAATTGGTCCGTTAATAAAGCAAAGGTGACTTTAGCTTTAGGGGACAGTCAGAGCGAATTCAAATCATACTGAGACTGCCATGGCCATGTTATTCAAACTGGTTTTTCTCTGAGGTTTTTAACCCTATGTTTCCTTACATACATTTTCTCACCCATTGAAAAAGTCTAACACAACTCAGTGGATAATATGTCCCATTTGATATTATGGGAACCATAACAGTACTATCACGGTCCTAATGCTGCATAATCCTGGAGCAACATGGAAGAGTCAAAGATTATGCAGTTAGCAGGATTTTGCAGACATTATTTTTAGATTACGGCTCCAGCCATGCCATGGAAGTCACAGGGCTCAAGCATACCTCAGAAATTTTGACAAAGATTTTATATGTCTTATTAGTATAATATATTGCTGATTCTATGTTCCATTTTGCCCTGTTGTTTACCACGATGATTCATTTAACAAAAGGGCAGAGAAATAGAAACCAGAGCACAGTTTTATCCAGGAACTTTGTCTCTTCCTTGGAGATTCTTAGTCTAATACCGTAAGTGTGGTAGTATGTGTGAAAGATCCCAAGTGAACTGAGTGTTCTCTGTAAGAAGAGTTGTTCCTTATCAGGGGGATATTAGGAAGAGAGAGCCATAGTACTATTAAGAAAATAAGCAGGAAAAACAGAACACTATTGAAATGTTGAAACATGAACTAGTATACAGCATTGGACAGTGGGAGAAGAGAGAAATATGAGCTTCTCTGTGTTTGTTTTTAATAAGCTTTAATATTAAACCGCTTTATAAACATTAATACCAGCCCTCTGAGTCGCTAGGCCTCTTTCCACAACACTATGCTTCTTTTTATATCATCTCAAAACAGGCTCTACTCGTCTGTCGTAAATGTTAGAATAACTGCTACATTAATCATCTAGCTTCTGCTTAAAAGACCACAGATTTTAAATCAGCCCAGCCCATTACTGAAAAGCTCTTACCTCATACTCTTAGAAAGCTATGGGTTATTGTTAAATTTAGGAAGTAAAAAGAATTGTGTCTGGTCCTTATAACCACCATGAAGAGTACATGCCCATCAGAGCAAAGACTAAGAGAGCAGGGACCAAAGGGGAGTGACAGAAGCACATGTGAAATGATCTTTAAGAATTCTACGTGGAATCAATAATGTTGATGATCATGGAAGAGGGAGAATGGTATTCTTTATATTAAACCAAAACTCTATCTTGCTGCATTTCCAGTGCATAAACCTCTGCCTAGCACATAACACTCAATATAGCATTTCGTGGAGTGAATGCATAGATCTTCCTGTTACTATTACATCAGACCACTGAGACTTTATATGACAGGTGTATTTTCTCCTCCACACAACAGGTACCATGTTCTCTGAGGACTTTCTTTGCCTAGTATGAGCTTTTCTGACACTTTGAATGGTTCCTAAAATAACATATTTTATTTACCCCTTTTATCAATCCTCCAATCTAATGTGTGGCCCTCAGAGGGCGATATTTCAAGTGGGGTCTGGCCAAGGTAGGTGTTGTGGAGGGGAAGGGAGTTGCCCGAAAGAAAAGCCAGTGTTTTCTGTCATGTGCCTGACTTGCTCTCTCAGAACCTTCTGCTAGTCCCTTATAGGATGGCTCTTCCGGATGCATTCCCGACATTCATTTCCATCCCCAAAGCAGTCACAGGAAGGCCTTTTCTCTCCTGCCTCTGCCCTGCCACAAAGTTGGATGTTTATCCAGATTCTCACAGGGTCATAGATTTCTTTAATCCCTCAGTTCTTTATCCTGATGGTTCTTTTAAGTGCACTGTGACGCAAAGATACACGAGAAAATGGGGACTGCCATTCCAAACACAGATTTTAATTGTTTGATCATTTTTAACATCTTTTTGAGACTTGGAGAAGAGTATAATGTGAAGCTTCTAATGTCGTTCCAAAATGAATTCAGCAAATCAGTCCTTGGAAGGCCCACTCTTTTTTCTGCCCATTAGAATGAAACACAGCTTAAAACTTGAGTCATGTATCTAAGAACATGGTCGAGCAAGACAAGAACTAAAATGAAAACACTTTCAGCTGAATTTCAAGCTACCAAAGCATGGCGCCCTCAGTATCTGTGGATAAACTCTCTAATGACGGCTTTAATTAATTTGGAACTTCACCAAGACATAAATTTACTCATGCCTATTTTTAAGAACAGGAATATTGATTTTGGAGCAGCAATGAATTCCTGTAATATCTGTCCTCCGTAAAAGCCAAGACAATTCTCATCCGTTTCTTTTCGTCTTGAAAACGTTATGCCAAAACCATCATTGTGTTGGCCGCCTGCATTCTGATTTATATTCAATGAGAGTTGTAAAAGGCTTTTATAAAGGAGACAGCCGAGTGACATTTTCCCATAAATCATGACCATTTTTACTGCCACAAAGTTCTAGGGCTGGCCTGCAAATGTAACCGTGCTGTAAACTCTGTGGATGGAACCACATTCTTGCTGAATGAGAAACATGCTTCCCCTTCCACCGTAAGCGACTGCACATTCCAGTCAGTCTCTGGCAGGGCAGTGTCACAGACACCCAGGGAGTCGTGCTCGGCTCTGATGGTGCAGCCCATGAAAGGCAGGCCACCAGGGACCTCTTGGACTATAGCTCTGCTTTCGGCTTCATGAGTCAATCTGGTTGGTACAGGTACTGGGTGCAGAGCTGAAAGAAACTAGGCATTAAGAGTAACGAGAGTGAGGGGAAGCTCATTTTGACACACATTGGTTTTGTGGATCAGAAATGTAACTCCACAGACAGGAATCATATTTCATTCAGTATGCACCCTCGTGAGAATTTCTTCGGACCATGAAATGTTATCTTTGTGCACGACTTTTCTAAACCCTCTAGTGATCACATCTGTTAAAGTCAAAGGTAACTTCGTTTTATAAGAAAGCAGTATAGAGCAGAGGAAAGAGAAGGGTACCCGGGATCAGAAGCTTCAAATTTTCTTTCAACCTGTCTTGGTGAAAATAACCTGGGTTTAGAAGGCAGAAAGATGGCTTATGTGATTTTGGAAAAGATATTAAACCTTTCATGTCTAGGGTCCTTCCTTATATGTAACATATGTCCTATTAAAATAGAAGTGGGAAGAAAAATCTCTGTATTTCCTCCCTAAGACAAATTAAATCCAATCTGACTTAGTATCCACTCACTAAGATTAGCAAAAGCTTTAGTACCATTTATGGAATTTCTCTACCAGAACCCAGACTTATGTAATCAGGAAGAATGGTCTTTAGTCCAAACCCTTGTGACCAGCTCTTTCCTAAGACAGACATCCATTCAAACGTGCAGCTTAGCTGGCAGTGCCATGTTCTCCATGCCACCTTCAGGGACAGAGGTCTTCACCGCAGCTCCCAGAGGCCTGCACTTTGGTGCCTAGCTTCTCCTGGCACCATCCCCTCTCTCATCAAAGATCTTCCTACCTTCACAGCATTATTGTGAGCAAGAAACTTCCAATCCTCTACCCTTTGTTCCACATCTGCAGTCATGCAAAACTGCCTTGCATGGTTTAGACCAGGCTCTGCCTTTCCCCAGTAGAACCACAGCCAGTCCAGCCCCATTTTATCCATGACGACACAGCCTCATCATGTTGAAAGCATGTCTGAACCCAGATTTACATGCTTGCCTGTGAGCACATGAGCATGTACACACACACACACACACACACACACACACAATTAGCTGGCCCTTGAGAATAAGTAGAGCTCAGATATGCTGAATTTTCCTGGAAGAAATGGAGAAGGAAAAGAAGACACTTTCATTTTATTTTCTGGGGAATCCATAGCAAGGATGTGTGTGTTGAGGTGGGGTTGGGGGCAATTACAACATCTCAATCATTATGTGAAATATGGTGAAAATCTCACCTATTCCCTTGATACTAATCTCCAACGAAACACCAATTATACTAAAGCTGGATGCCGATCAGGTTTCTCCTGAGCTGCAACTCTGTATCCCCACCCCTTCCCCTTTGTCCTGCATTACATACGTCTGTGAATGGCACCAGCATCACCAGCCAGACGTGGCATCACCCTCGAGTCCACCCCCTTTCTCAGCTCACATCTAATCAACTACGGGTCCTACTGATCTTACCACCTTATAACAGCTTAAATCTGTTCACTCTCATCATTCCAGACCAGCCCCCCATCATTTGTTTCCCTAGTTGCTACTATAGCATCTTAGTTGATCTTCCTACTCCCAGTGTTGTTCTGGGCTTGCCCTCATTCAAACCACATTATAGCCAGAATGCTCTCTCTAAAATAGTTGCAGTGTGCCTATGTAATCTCACAATAATGCTTTTTGTCTGATTTTAATATAGCTCCCATACTTCCTTTGGTTTTCTTTTCCTTGCTCTATCCACTTGTATTTTTTAGAATAAGCCAAGATATGGTAGCAAATGTTAAAAAACAAAATACAACACTTCAATACAATAAAACCTTCCCTATGACACAACCCTTAATAGTCCTAAGTAGGTATCAGTTCCCTGGAAATGATTCTAGTCCAGACTGTTATTCAGAAACTCCAGCTGCTCCCATCTTGTGGCTCTGCCATCTCCTAAGGCCTACTCCACATTTGCATCCATCCAGATCAAGGGAAAAGAGCATGGTGGGTGGCATGGGAGGATTGATGGGCCCAGTTGGGAATGACACATAACATTTCCACTCATTATCTATGGTGACACTTAGCTGTAAAGGAAGCTAGCTAAGTGCCCAAGAGGAAGGGGGCATGGATTTTTGTGGCTGGCCAAAGTAGGTCCTTTAAATTCACGAGGAGAGAAAAAGATCCATCACTCTTGCTGTTTGTTAGGAAAGGTTTCCTAAGAGCAGTAGACTCTCAAAAGTCTGAGTGGCCGAAGGGTGATAGAATTGTGAGACAGAAATAAGTTTAAATCTTGGCCCTGGTGCTTACATATTGGGTGACTTGGAACAAATTACCTAACATCCCTTAGCTTCACTTTGTTCATCTGTAAAATGGGAATAAAAAAGATACAGAATTTTTGTAAGGATTAAGGGAAATTAAATACTTAAAGCAATTAGTTAGGTACCCATCAAAAAGAAATATTACTAAATGGAAGTTATTAACTGGGTGAAATGGAAGCTGCAAAAAAGAGACATTACAGAGGCTTTGAGATCAAGTGGATTCTACTCTCAAATACATTTGGAAAAGTATTTAACATATCCTAAGCATTTCATCAGTAAAATGACCATAATTCCTTATACCTCATAGAATAAAGAAGAAATATGCACATAAAGTGTTTTGCATCATATTTCACACATAATAATCCCTAACACATGATAATGATGATGAAAGAATTAAATTTAGGATATTGGGAAGAAGAAATTATTTACATGGTAAAAACATTTTTTCCCTTCCAGAGGGAATAACTGACAATTTCAAGCTCTCCTCTTTCTCTTTCAACTTCTGTTAAGATTTTTTTTTAATTTTCAAACCACAAAACTCAAGTATGCAAAAAATGTAAGTGTTTTTCCTAGTTTCTGTCCAAAACTCTTATAACACCTAAAGCAGAAATTGGATTTTTGCAATTTCAAGGGAAATTCAGTCACTTAAGAGTTTTCTCTGTCAATTCAAAGAAAACTCAGTCAGTAAATGGTTCAACACTTGCTTCACTTTCTGGTGGTCTCCAGGAATCAAAAGGCCTTCAAGGTTACTCCACATCCAGAGAAAGACAACTGGTTCTCCAACATCAGCTTTCCCTGCTGACTTGCCCTGAGGTTGACAAAGCCCATATAATCTGGGCTTTTCTTAGACTTCCCTGGCTGTCCATTGTCTTCATTGCTGATATTTACTTATATTTTTTGGTCCCTGTCTTTTATCCATGGCTGCTGTCATGACTGCAAAGGCCCCATGACACAGCTGGATTTTCTATGACAATATTCTGCAGCTCCAGGGACCTCAGCAGGACTTCCTCATCTCTCTGTCCTGCTCCTCATGCAGCCAAGTGGCCTCTAATGTTTCTACATCATGCTGGTTCCCAAGGTTCAAAGGGGAAATCAAGGCACTGCCCCCTTTACTCGAGTATGTCCCAAATTACATGGAGCATCTGTCTTTCCCCCTTTTATTACTGAGAAGGGAAAAGGCAGAACCCCTCTGAGAACCATCAGCATCAAACTACTTTGTTTCCTCTCAGTTTCTCTTTCCTTCCCCAGCTCAAAGAATTGGTTCAAGTTCAAAGATATTCCACTATGCTTCACTTCTGAAACTTGAAAGTCATGAATTTTATACCTTGATCTCTGTTCCATTGTGACATTTCTTCCTTAAGAAAAAGAAGGCTGAAGATGGCGGTGTGAGCAGGGCGGCAGAAATCTCCTCCCAACACTATATTTATCTACGAAAACACAGAAAATACATCTATTCCTAAAAGAGAGACGAGAATACACAGGAATGCGCACAGCGTGCAGCTACACCCGAGAGGACTCGGCACCCCAAGAGGCGGGTAAGACACGGAGCCGCGACCCGGCAGGACCCGAGCCCTCCCCCACCCCAGCGCACCGGCGGGAGGAGAGGATTCAGAGCCGGGAGGGAGTGGAAGTGCACCCCGCGAAGTAGCCAGCCCCGGTGATCTGCGCGGGGAGCGCTGACCCACATTGCGCAGTGCAGCGGAGATTGGAGAGACAGAGGGGCAGGATCTGAGCGGGGAACGCGCCAGGGGGCTTGCAGCTGGCTCCGGGAAGGAAAAAAAAAGTGCGCGCTTTCCTCAGCGGTCTTAAAGAGACAGGAGCCCAGCGGAGGAGCCGGATCGCCCCAGCACACCCAGCCCAGCAGGCTGGGAGTCCTGGGGAGTTTCAGACGCCTTAGCTGGCGACTGAGGAAGCGTAGCCATACGTAACACTTCTCACTGAGACTAACATTTTATCGTCTTCCAAACTCTGCTAGATGAATGAAGGTTTTTCCTAAAAGAGCGGCAATATCAGTTAATAGGTAAACACCAGAGCATTCTCAATGTAATCAACTGATGTTTTTTCTTTTTTGTTTTTGTTGTTTGTTTTGTTTTTTGTTTTGTTTTTGTTTTTTCTTTTCTTTCTTTTTTTTTTTTCTTTTTTCTCCTTTTTTCTTCTTTCCTTTTAAAGTCTTAAAGAGCCCAGCTGGACATAATGTGGGCAACTATCAGTGACCAATTCTATAGCCATGAAAAGACAAAGGAACATGGTTCAGACCAAAATCAACCAGGCAACCCCAGAGAGGGACTCTGAAGGGATGGAATGCACAGTCTTCCTGAAAAAGAATTCAGAATAAAAGTCATAACCATGCTGATGGACCTACAGAGAAATGTGCAAGAGCTGAGGGAGGAAGTGAGGGAATTGAGGAAAGACAATGCAGAAATCAGACAGGTGATCGATGGGCTTAACAGCAGAATGGATGAGATGCAAGAGACTGTTAATGGAATAGAAATCAGAGAACAGGAGTACAGAGCAGCTGAGGCAGAGAGAGATAAAAGGATTTCTAGGAATGAAAGAATATTAAGAGAACTGTGTGACCAATCCAAACTGAACAATATTCGCATTATAGGAGTACCAGAGGAAGAAGAGAGAGAAAAAGGGATAGAAAGTGTCTTTGAAGAAATAATTGCTGAAAACTTTCCCACGCTGGGGAAGGAAATAGTCTCACAGTCCACGGAAGCCCACAGATTTCCCAACACAAGGGACCCAAGAAGACAACACCAAGACAAATAATACGTAAAATGGCAAAGATCAAAGATAAAGACAGACTATTAAAGGCAGCTAGAGAGAGAAAAAAGATCACCTACAAAGGAAAACCCATCAGACTATCATCAGACTTCTCAACAGAAACCTTACAGGCCAGAAGAGAATGGCATGATATACTTAACGTTATGAAACAGAAGGGCCTCGAACCAAGAATATTGTATCCAGCACTATTATCATTTAAATATGATGGAGGGATTAAACAATTTCCAGATAAACGAAAGTTAAGAGAATTTGCGTCTCATGAACCACCACTACAGGATATCTTAAATGGACTGCTCAGAGGGAAGCACACCTAAGGCTAAAAAGATGTCACCAGAGAAAAAAAAATCATATCAAAGAAAGCAGACCATCCAAACACTAACTAAAGGCAAAGAATAAAACACCTATTATAGAAAGAATGGAGGAGGAGGAATAAGAAGGGAGAGAAAGAAAGAAACATCAGACTGTGTTTACAATAAC
>JAVSCE010005109.1:0-32361 GCA_032199065.1 Smutsia gigantea | reverse complement strand
ACTTTGGAATTCTACATGTTGCTTACAGGCATGACACTGCCCTCTAGTGTCAGGAAGCACAGTAAACCTCAGAAGAAAAACTCAGCTAATGCATATTAACCACCTACTATGTATAAACACACTTTCTGGAGGGGAAAAAATGAGAAAAGGTTAAGGCTATCATACACATTCAACCATAAAAATTATATAAGCCCCTCGGGGAATTTATATATATAATGGAGCAGGTAAGAAATGTAAAACAAATCACTGTAATCAAAGACAGTGCTGTAAGTGTTTTAAGACTTTGCAGATAATAAATTACTAGAGTACAGAAAGGATTAGGTATGCTTCAAGGGAGAAACAGCATATAAGCTATCTTTGAAGGACTTCATAGACTACATATGAACATGAGCCAAGATCTGGAGGCAGAAAATACTGTAAGGTCAAGAACGTAACTGATAAGCTCCAATTTAGCGGGAGCATTAAGTTTGTGGAAGGGAGGAATAGAAGGTAGCTAGGAAGGCTGGCTAAGGTCAGACTGTGAAGGGTTTAGCACTATGCCATCTAATATGGTAGCTACTTGCCACATATGTTATTTAAATTTAATTAAAATTTAATTTAATTAAAATTTCAGTTTCTCAGTCACTACAGCCCTATTTCAAGTCTCAACAGCTTCATGTGGCCAGTGGCTACATATTGAACAGTTCAGATATAGTACTGGGCAGTGCTGTACCAGAAAACTGTATTAAACCACAAGACATCAATCTGCCAAGGCTGAGCAATCTTTCAACACTATTCCTAAAAAAATATGATCCTTGACAAATAAAGAAAATCACAGGTCCTAATGCCATAAGGCACAAACTTTAAAGTTTGGTCCCTATCCTCCTAGGCATTTCCAACTGTCAACTAAAACAATGAGAAAAGTATCACACAGGGCCCCCTATAATCCTGCACAATTATCTCTAAAAATGTGTGCCAGTTTTTAGAATCTTTTTCTTTATCCCTCTAACACCTGCTTCTCCCCAAAAGAAGTAACATCAAACACCCTTAATACTTTCACTAATGCACAATCTATCATTTTATACAGTTTACAAAATGACAGTCATTAAAAAGAATGTGTGTATATATACATAGAAAACATAATTTGAGTCCTCTAAAGATCCGGTAAATACACAGAATTCTAAGCACAATATAAAACCAGAAAAACATTCAGCCAATTGCCTAGGGTGGTTATCTAAAATGACTATTCTGATCCTACTTAAGATAACAAGTCTGCATTTCTATTTTTTATGCATTTCTGCACTTAAAGTATTCTTAATGATCAGATTGGGAATCTAAAACACTACAATCCTCTGGGTTACAAAAAGTGAACTGTAGCAGCCCAAAGCTTTAAATTCTAAACCATACTGTCTCTCTGCCTCCCAAATAATCTTCCCTCTAATGTAGCCGTGGTATTTCTTTGACATTGATCTACAACATTTCTAGACACTCAAAGAAAAACCAACTGCCTCTCAACCAGTTTTTAAAACTATTTTCTTTGCAAATTGGGCACTGGTAATCACTCATCTCCTCTTCAGCGAATTCATTCATTGTCAATTCCACATGCTCAAATCATCCTGCCAAGTGTTAGTAAAGATTCAGAGATTGTAAAAATTCAAAAGAAATGTCTAAGTTTTTAAGAAAGTAGCATTTATGTAATCATTATTAGAGACCATACATAAATTCTGATAATGGATAATAGAGGGTTTCCAGGCTAGGAGAGGAAAAATATTGATAATTCTTTTCCATTCACATTTGACACAATTTAGATAAAGTCCCTATACTCTTTTTTTTTCCATAACCCAGAACTCCTATGAAAGAATTTTCCTCAAATTTAAAAGTGAACTTTTCTGCAGAACTCAAATGTGTCCATTATACTACCAAACGAAGTATTTTACAGCAGTTTCATAATACCAAAGAGGGATGTTCACAAAGGTAACCTCCTTTATGGGTGTTTAATAAGCAGTGTCCTGCTATCTTTCACATATCTGGGTATAATTCTAATGTAATCCTACGATTACTAAAAAGATCGGCAAGGCCAGTCCCAAATTGTTTACCATAGCCAAAACTATCACGCAGTACAAGTAAAAAGCCTTCTAAGTGTTCTTTTATTTTAAATTATGGTGTTTTAGTGTTACGAGATCTTAGAGGTTATCTATCCACGTTCAGTAGTTAACAGATACAAGAAACTGAAGTCATCATCAATAACTCCCTATTTGTTTTATTGATAAAATACTGCATTTGACCGACATAAAGGGGAAGAATCCCACCTTACTAAAGAAAAGTTTTTTCTATCTTCTTCCATAATCTAGGTTGGTGTATGAGCTCTGCATGGGTATAAGGAAAGCAGTCAGAAAGGGAAACCTCCTTTACACTGTCCCATCAGGTCATGAAATACACCCTGCTGTACTATGCTCAGTTATCTGTTGAGTGCTCAGCAAGCTTTAAGAAAACCCCTGGGAGAATAAATCACCCAAAGTTAAAGCTTGGATGTATATAGAGAAATAGGGAGGGGATAAAAGACAGCAGTAAGTTGAGGAGGAAACAAAAGCATGCAAATCCCAAAGGGATAAATATGCCAACCTTCCCGCAAACTGTGATATGAGGCCAGGCACAATGCTGAGTAGCTGTCCTTTCCTGGCTTCAGGACAATCCATGAGAGTGGCAGAATCCTGCAGGCGGGTTGATTAATCTTGGTCTTCTCCTCCAGCATGCTGGGGGAGATAAGAGACTCCAAAGGCCAGTGTTGCATAAACCCATCTTCCTTACCTCACTCCTTAGAGGACATTTATTATTTGCTGAAGATCTGATTAGCATTGCTCTTTCTTTAGGTTAAAGTGAGTACTTCATTTTTGCAGTACTAAGGATTGTAAGAACAGCTAGATCCCAAGTTTACTTAGGGAGTGGGGCATTAAAAGCAGTGACAGCATAAGGTCAGAATCAGCAAGTCTCCTGGAAAACATTTCTTTCTGTCAGCACTGGAACTCAACACAGACACCTCCCTCCTCTACCCAAATGCCAGAAAGCAGGACTGGGATGATTTCAATGTGTAGCGCTGGAAGAGAAGAGGGTTCCCTTAGAGAAAATGCTCATAGCAACCAACCAACCTCATTCACCCAAAATAGTAAACAGTTGGTTTCTCTGCTCAGAACCAAAAGGCTTCTGCCAGACAAGCAGTATCACATGACCAGGTTCACTCTTCTCTTCTCTGCCTCTCTCCCTTCTTTTGCAAAGTCTGCACCAAAGTGGAACAGGGAGCTATAACATTGCACTATTTTATTTCACTTGACATTTGTTTTTAAAATGTTTATAGATGAAAGATACCAAATTGGGAGGAAGGGGAGGTACTAAGGGAAAAACTCTGGAAGAATTTACTTTGAAAAAAGCCATATCATAGCATTGAGAAGGGTATCATAAACATAATGGTAAACTGGAAAATGTGCCCAATGGATGAACACATGATTGAACTGAACAGACTTCTTATCAATTTGCAAACATTTTGCTGATAAAATCTCTAAAAGAAGATATAGCTCAACACCTATTTGACTTTTTCCATTTAGAAAGAAAATAAAGGCACTTAAGACGCTGGCTATTTTCAGAGACAACGTATTGCAACAATTGTGACAGGCCACCATAAATCTGAGATTCATACCCCTTATCTTGTCAACCTCAACTTACTTCATTTTATTTTACTCCTTAGGTGTCACAATCCCATCATTCATGGGTAGGCAATTAGGGTAGCTATACCAACAGACTGAATTGAAAAACCTACCCTGCTAATTATGGAAACAGCTGCCTCCATGCCACTTACTGGCATCTTTGCCGAAAGGGGTGAGGAGGGGTGGTAAATAAGGCAAGCAGCACAGCTGAAGCCAGATGAGCCACCATCTTCTCCCCTCAAAGCTCCTCGGCACTTGTAACCTGAGCAAAGCACACAACTGTAGAGGCAGAGAAGCAAAAACCTCTATGCTGAGCAATTTCTTCAGTAGGAAAATAGGTAAAGTATAAGAATCATTTGTGTCACCAACATCTACCATGGCTTCTATCACAGCACCAACCAGGAGGCTTTGAAAGTAGAGCTGTTCATCCTCATCCACCCCCCTTGCATTGTGAGATGCTCAATAAATATTAGTAAAATGGAAATGAGAAAGAAAAAAATTTGTCAAAATCGTAAATTTAAGCAATACCTTTTCCCAATAAGACCATGCACTGATAGTTTTTTGACTAATGTCAAAATATAAATACTGCCAATAAGTAATTTGCTGTCAAGGATGAGAAGCAACTGGAACTCTCAGACACTACTGGGGAAATGCAAAATGATAATGCTACTTTAGAAAATAGTTTGGAAGTTTCTTATAAACTTAAACT
The DNA here is from genome assembly GCA_032199065.1 of Smutsia gigantea. Lineage (NCBI taxonomy): Eukaryota > Metazoa > Chordata > Mammalia > Pholidota > Manidae > Smutsia > Smutsia gigantea. Next base: position 27,975 of record JAVSCE010005109.1, on the reverse strand, counting down.
TACACTTACCATAAACCTGGTAATCCCACTCTGACTAAACAAAGAGAAATGAAAACATATGTTCATATAAGAAGTGTATGTGAAAATTCACAGCAGCCTTCTCTTAACTGCCAACATGTCCTTCAACTTGCGAATGATGTAAAATATTGCGGTACATCCATACAACAGAATACTACTCAGCAGTAATAGTAATTTAAAAAAAAACGATAAAGTACTACTATGGGCAAAAACATGTACGAACCTCAAAAGCATTACAGTAAGTGGAAGAAGAAAAACACATGGCCTAGATATTAAATGATTGCATTTATATTAAATTCAGGAAAAAGCAAAATTCTCTAAGGGTAGAAATAAGGTCAGTGGTTGCTAGGAATTGGGAGTAGGGAAGGAGACTGTCTACAAAGAGGCACAATGGAACTTTTAGATGGAAGTATTCTACCTCCCTTCATTATGTTGGTGGTTTACATTTTACCAAAATTTATTAACTGTATTCCTAAAAAGGTGACCACTACTGTATATGAATTGACCTCAATATCTTAAAACGCAGATTACAAAATATTATGCATAGAGGGAGAATAAAATAGTAGTTAAGAATATATAGGCTCTAAGCTAGATTGCTTGGGTTTCAATCTTAGCTCTGCCACTTACTAGCTGTGTGACTCAAGACATTTAACATCTCTATGCCTCCATTTCCTAATCTGTAAAGTGGGGATAATAGTACTCACCTCACAGAGTTGCTTCAACACATAAGTTAATATACATTAAACAAATATTGCCTTAAAATTTTTTTCCCTTAAAATAACAATGAAAAAACACTGCACTGGGACTCAGAGGTCCTGTTTTTCAGTTTTGCCATTAATTGCTTAGCTGTATGGCCTCAGGGTGTCACCTTCATCTCCAAAAAGTCTGAACTGGAGCACAAAGGTATCCTCCATTTCTACACTGGAATGGTTCTCCAAGACTAATGGTGAGACTTGGGAAGCCACACCCTTTATTTGGTTTCACTGGGCACTGTGACACAGACAGACGAAACACCCAAGTCGCTGCCCTCAGGGAGCTGACAATAGAAGCTGTTCAAAGAAAAAGAGACAGCCTAGGTACCGGGAAGATGGCAGCGTGAGCAGGACAGCGGAAATCTCCTCCCAAAACCATATATATTTATGAAAATACAACAAATACAACTATTCCTAAAAGAGAGACAAGAAGTACAGGACACCACCCAGCCTGCATCTACACCTGAGAGGACTCGGCACCCCGCAAGATGGGTAAGATATGGAGCTCCATCCCAGCAGGACCCAAGCACTCCCCCACACCAGCGTACCGGAGGAAGGAAAGGCTTCAGAGCTGGGAGGGAGTGGAAGCACAGGCCCACGAAATAAGCACCCCTGGTGATCTACGCCGGGAGCACTGACACACATCATGCGGTGTATCAGAGATTGGAGAGAAAGAGGGTGTAGGATCTGAGCCAGGGAATGCACCAGGTCCTCACAGCCGGCTCCCTGGGACAAAACAAAAGCACGCTCGTTTTTTAGCAGTCTTAAAGAGATAGGGGCCCAACGGAGGAGCAGGATCATCCCAGCATACTAAGCCTAGCAGGCTGGGAGTCCTGAGGAATTTCGGACCCCTTGGCTAGCGACTGGGAAAAAGTAGCCGTACTGAGACTTCCTACAGAGATCAGCAGCCTCCCATTCGTTCCTGCCCCGGCCAGAGCTACAAAGGGCCCAGCAGAGCGGTGCGGCCACGGAATAGTGGAGCAACTGTGCCACCTACAGCAACCTCACAGAATCTACTCCTGGCGGGCGTCCTTTTGTTTTAAGTTTTGTTTTGCTTTTTTGTTGGTTGTTTTTTCTTTTCTTTTTTTTTTTAAGTCTTAAAGAGCCCAGCTGACATACGTGGCACCTACCAGTGACCACTTCTATCACCATGAAAAGACACAGGAATATGGTACAAACAAAGCTTATCCAGACCCAGACACCAGAGAGGGAGTCTGAAGGGATGGAAATGCACAATCTTCCTGAAAAAGAATTCAGAATAGAAGTCATAAACATCCTGATGGATCTATGGAGAAATATGAAAGAGTTGAGGGGGGAAGTGAGGGAAGTGAGGAAAGACAATGCAGAAATGAGACAAGCGATCAGTAGGCTTAGCAGCAGACTGGACGAGATGCAAGAGACTGTTAATGGAATAGAAATCAGAGAACAGAGATACAGAGAAGCTGAGGCAGAGAGAGATAAAAGGATCTCTAGGAATGAAAGAATATTAAGAGAACTGTGTGACCAATCCAAACGGAACAATATTCGCATTATAGGAGTACCAGAGGAAGAAGAGGAGAGAAAAAGGGATACAAAGTGTCTTTGAAGAAATAATTGCTGAAAACTTCCCCATGCTGGGGAAGGAAATAGTCTCGCAGTCCACCGAAGCCCACAGATCTCCCAACACAAGGGACCCAAGGAAGACAACGCCAAGACACATAATAATTAAAATGGCAAAGATCAAAGATAAGGACAGAGTATTAAAGGCAGCTAGAAAGAGAAAAAAGATCACCTACAAAGGAAAACCCATCAGACTATCATCAGACTTCTCAACAGAAACCTTACAAGCCAGAAGAGAATGGCATGATATATTTAACGTAATGAAACAGAAGGGCCTCGAACCAAGAATATTGTATCCAGGACGATTATCATTTAAATATGACGGAAGGAATAAACAATTTCCAGACAAGCAAAAGTTGAGAGAGTTTGCCTCCCATAAACCACCTCTAAAAACATGTCACCAGAGAAAATAAAATCATAGCAAAGAAAGCAGACCATCCAAATACTAACTAAAGGCAAAGAATAAAACACCTAGTATATAAAGAATGGAGGAGGAAGAATAAGAAGGGAGAGAAATAAAGAAACATCAGACTGTGCTTACATTAACTTAACAAGAAAGTTAAGTTAGATTGTTAGATAGTAAAGAAGCGACCCTCGAACCTTTGGTAACCACGAATCTAAAGCCAGCAATGGCAATAAGTACATACCTATCAATAATCACCCTAAATGTAAATGGACTGAATGCACCAATCAAAAGACACAGAGTAACAGAATGGATAAAAAAGCAAGACCCATCTCTATGCTGCTTACAAGAGACTCACCTCAAACCCAAAGATATACACAGACTAAAAGTGAAGGAATGGAAAAAGATATTTTATGCAAACAACAAAGAGAAAAAAGCAGGTGTGGCAGTACTTTTATCAGACAAAATAGACTTCAAAACAAAGAAAGTAGCAAGAGATAAAGAAGGACATTACATAATGATAAAAGGGCCAGTCCAACAAGAGGATATAACCATTTTAAACATATATACACCCAACAAAGGAGAGCTGGCATATGTGAAACAAATACTAACAGAATTAAAGGAGGAAATAGAAAGCAATGCATTCATTTTAGGAGATTTCAACACACCACTCACTCCAAAGGATTGATCAACCAGACAGAAAATAAGTAAAGACACAGAGGCACTGAACAACACACTAGAACAGATGGACCTAACAGACATCTACAGAACTCTACACCCAAAAGCAACAGGAGACACATTCTTCTCAAGTGCACATGGAACATTTTCCAGAATAGACCACATACTAGGACACAAAAAGAACCTCAGTAAATTCTAAAATATTGAAATCCTACCAACCAACTTCTCAGATCACAAAGGTATAAAACTAGAGATAAATTCTAGAAAGAAAACAAAAAGGCTCACAAATACATGGAGACTTAACAACATTCTCCTAATTAATCAATGGGTTAAATGACCAAATCAAAACAGAAATCAAGGAATATATGGAGACTAATAACAACAACAACACAAAGCCACAACTTCTGTGGGACGCAGCAAAGGCAGTTCTAAGAGGAAAGTATATTGCAATCCAGGCCTATTTAAAGAAGGAAGAACATTCCCAAATGAATAGTCTAAAGATACAATTACCAAAATTGGAAAAAGAACAACAAATGAGGCCCAAAGTCACCAGAAGGAGGGACATAATAAAGATCACAGAAGAAATAAATAAAATTGAGAAGAATAAAATAGAAAAAAATCAATGAAACCAAGAGCTGGTTCTTTGAAAAAATAAACAAAATAGATAAACCCCCAGCCAGACTCATTAAGAGAAAAAGAGAATCTACACACATAAACAGAATCAGAAATGAGAAAGGAAAAATCACAACGGACCCCACAGAAATACAAAGAATTATAAGAGAATATTATGAGAATCCATATGCTAACAAGCTGGAAAACATAGAAGAAATGAACAACTTCTTAGAAAAATACAACCTTCCAAGACTGACCAAACAAAAAAACAGAAAAACTAAACAGACCAATCACCAGCAATGAAATTGAATCAGTAATCAAAAAACTACCCAAGAAATAAAACCCTGGAGCAGATGGATTCACCTCTGAATTCCACCAGACATATAGAGAAGAAATAACACCCATTCTCCTTAAAGTTTTCCAAAAAATAGAAGAGGAGGGAATATTTCCAAACTCATTCTATGAAGCCAGCATCACTCTAATACCAAAACCGGGCAAAGACCTCACCAAAAAAGAGAATTACAGACCAATATCCCTGATGAACGTAGATGCAAAAATACTCAACTAAATATTAGCAAAATGAATCAAAAATACATCAAGAGGATCATACACCATATTCAAGTGGGATTCATCCCAGGGATGCAAGGATGGTACAACATTCGAAAATCCATCAACATCATCCACCACATCAACAAAAGAAGAACAAAAACCACATGATCATCTCCATAGATGCTGAAAGAGAATTTGACAAAATTCAGCTTTCATTCATGATTAAAACTGTCAACAAAATAGGTACAGATGGCAAATACCTCAACATCATAAAGGCCATATATGACAAACCCACAGCTAACATACTTAGCAGTGAGAAGCTGAAAGCTTTTCATCTAAGATCGGCGGGAAAAAGACAGGGATGCCCACTCTCTCCACTGTTATTCAACATAGTATTGGAGGTGCTAGCCACAGCAATCAGACAAAACAAAGAAATACAAGGCATCCAGATTGGTAAAGAAGAAATCAAATTGTCACTATTTGCAGATGACATGATATTGTACATAAAAAACCCTAAACACTCCACTCCAAAACTGCTAGAACTAATATCTGAATTCAGCAAAGTTGCAGGATACAAAATTAACACACAGAAATCTGTTGCTTTCCTATACACTAATGATGAACTAACAGAAAGGGAAATCAGAAAAACAATTCCAATCACAATTGCATCAAAAAGAATAAAATACCTAGGAATAAATCTAATGAAGGAAGTGAAAGACCTGTACTCTGAAAACTACAAGACACTCTTAAGAGAAATTAAAGAGGACACTAACAAATGGAAATGCATCCCATGCTCTTGGCTAGGAAGAATAAATATTGTCAAAATGGCTATACTATCTAAACCAATCTACAGGTTCAACGCAATCCCTGTCAAAATACCAACAGCTTTCTTCAATGAACTCGAACAAATAATTCTAAAATTCATATGGAACTACAAAAGACCCCAAATAGCCAAAGCAATCCTGAGAAGGAGGAATATAACAGGGGGAATGACGCTCCCTGACTTCAAGCTCTACTACAAAGCCACAGTAATCAAGACAATTTGGTATTGGCACAAAAACAGACGCACAGACCAGTGGAACAGAATAGAAAATCCAAACATTAACCCAAACATATACAGTCAATTAATATTTCATAAAGGAGCCTTGGATATACAATGGGGAGATGATAGCCTCTTCAGCAGCTGGTGTTGGAAAAACTGGACAGCTACATGTAAGAGAATGAAACTGGACTACTGTCTAGCCCCATACACAAAAGTAAACTCAAGGTGGATCAAAGACCTGAATGTAAGTCATGAAACCATAAAACTCTTAGAAAAAAACATAGGCAAAAATCTCTTGGACATAAACATGAGCAACTTCTTCGTGAACATATCTCCCCAGGAAAGGGAAACAAAAGCAAAAATGAACAAGTGGGACTATATCAAGCTGAAAAGCTTCTGTACAGCAAAGGACACCATCAGTAGAACAAAAAGACATCCTACAGTATGGGAGAATATATTCATAAATGACATATCCGATAAGGGATTGACATCCAAAATATATAAAGAACTCACACACCTCAACAAACAAAAAGCAAATAATTCAATTAAGAAATGGGCAGAGGAAATGAATAGACACTTCTCCAAAGAAGAAATTCAGACAGCCAACAGGCACATGAAAAGATGCTCCACATGGCTAATCATCAGAGAACTGCAGATTAAAACCACAGTGAGATATCATCTCACACCAGTGAGGATGGTCAACATCCAAAACACAAACAACAAATGTTGGCGAGGATGTGAAGAAAAGGGAACCCTCCTACACTGCAGGTGGGAATGCAAATTAGTTCAACCACTGTGGAAAGCAGTGTGGAGGTTCCTCAAAAAACTCAAAATAGAAATACCATTTGACCCAGGAATCCCACTCCTAGGAATTTACTCTAAGAATGCAGCAGCCCAATTTGAAAAAGACAGATGCACCCCTATGTTTATCACAGCACTATTTACAATAGCCAAGAAATGGAAGCAACCTAAGTGTCCATCAGTAGATGAATGGATAAAGAAGATGTGGTACATATACACAATGGAATATTATTCAGCCATAAGAAGAAAACAAATCCTACCATTTTCAAAAACATGGATGGAGCTAGAGGGTATTAGGCTCAGTGAAATAAGCCAAGTCGAAAAAGACAAGTATCAAATGATTTCACTCATCTGTGGAGTATAAGAACAAAGAAAAAACCTGAAGGACCAAAACAGCAGCAGACTCACAGAACCCAAGAATGGACTAATAGTTACCAAAGGGAAAGGGACTGGGGAAGATGGGTGGGAACGGGGGGATAAGAGGGAAAAAGGGGCATTACAATTAGAAGACATAATGTTGGGGGGGTACGAGGAGGGCTGTACAACTCAGAGAAGACAAGTAGTGATTCTATAGCATCTCACTACGCTGTTGGACAGTGACTGTAATGGGGTTGGTGGGGGGGACCTGATGAAGGGGTAGTTTAATAACCATAATATTGCACTTGTAATTGTAGATTAATGATACCAAAATAAATTACTAAAAAAAAAAGAAACAGAGACAGACAATCCATCAACATGTAACTACTTGGATGGGTACACAAAGAGGGGACTGAGCTGGGTTTGGAGAAGTCAGAGAAGACACTGAGCCAAGTCCTGGTTTGTTTCTTTTTTTTTTTTTTTAAGTCAAACCGAAAGGGAATTCCAACCAAAGGGAAAGGAATCTACAAGAGCAAAAAGTGTTAAAACAACAATTTCTTGGGGAACGGAAGACAGATAAATAGAAGAAGGGCATTTTGACAACAGTATGGAAATGAAGAGGGCTAAGACCAGTAGCAGGAAGGCTGGTGAGGAAGAGGCAAATGAGCATTAAGGCTGTTGATAATCCCCAGAAATCATATGGGACTGTAAATTTTTATTCTTATTCAAATGTCTATATATGCCATGAATAAGCCTGATAAATATTAGTCTCAGATATACTTTACTATATTTACAAATACAGCATATACTTAAAAATTTTTAGAAAAATGTCAGTTCACTTCCATTTTCCATGGTTAATTGCACACACTCATTCATTCAATAAATATTTACTGAGTGTGTGTTATGAATATGTTAGATGCAGGGGGATGAAGGGAGGCACAGACAATAAACAAATGAATAACCAAAGCAAGCAAGGGAAAAAGCGATCACTTTTTCTTCTGTCCATCAAGATCTATTGAGATCTCTAGTCCTCAAAAGCAGGATAGAGGCACTGTGATACAGTGGCTGAGAACTTCTGCACTTGGAACCAGAGACCTTTGTTCCGATTCTTGCTCATACAATCTACTACCTACCACCAATCTGGCTTTGGGTGGGTCACCTAACCTCTACCTCTCTGGGCCTTCGGCTCACCTGAAAATGGGGATAACATCACTTAGTTCATATGGTTTTAGGGCGAATTTAATGAGACAATCAATAATCACTATGCCAAGTATACATAACATGTTCACAAATAGTTCCATTTTATTATTGTTTAATTTTAATTTTCTACCTTTAGGACAGCCCAAGTTCTCCTACTATCCAGACAAAAACACAGGGTAGAAAACAGGGGGAGCAAGGTATAAAAAAGATCTGTTTAACAATACTAAATTCACATTTTAGTGAATTCGCAACTGTTTTCTTATAAAGATGTCATATTTGGAACTAACATTCCTTTAGGATTTCTCAAACTGTTAATGTCTACATGACCTAGTAAATTAAATAAAAACCATCACCCAAAATAGGGAGCCAGTCACAGTCTCTCCCGGGAGTCCTCGTTCTGACTCTGAGTCATTGAAAGAGCAGAGACAAAGCAGAGCACCGATAAGAAGCTTGAACTCAAGCATGCAGAGAGTTGCCAGAGCACACTGTAGGCACAGCTGTTTACTGCAAGCAGAACTTTTTGAAACAGAAAAACCAAGATGGCAGCAGAGGTTTCTAAGTGGTTGTGCCTTTGAGTACTCATGCCCTCCAGGAGAAAAGTAAAGTGTTATGTTTCTAAAGTAAAAAGAGAAAAAAGAAAAGACTGCTGTCTCCCTACAATCATATACTCAAAAATGTTTAGTCACCTTTTTAAAATGTTTCTTTCTTACAAAAGACTTCAAAAACAATAGAGGTCATTTAGAGATTTTGAAGGTGGAATGCACAACACAAAAATCAACTGCCTTCTCTTTCTGTGATCCCAGACTTTAAGGGGCAAAATTATTATCTTAAACTTTCTACCATAAATTTCCCTTTGCAATGAAACACGGCAGTGATACTTTAGCCCCAACAGAAAAATTTAAGAAACAGAGGGGAATCTGGACAAATTTTCAAGTACACTCTATAATTTTTTATACTTAAATAAAAGTCTACACCTTAACAGAACGAATGCCATACTTTTACACCTTTCTCTTATTAGTGTTTACAATATTCTTTAAATAGGCAGTCCTCTGTAGACAGCTGTCTTGACTCCCTAATACTACAGAGGACACTTCTTTCCTACTCTCCTCCACTCTCCCTCCTGCCACCAAGGAGCAGGGAAGCCAGCAGCTACTGAAGCTTCTGAACAATCGGAGCACCCCTGCTATGCTCCATTCTGCTGAAAGATCTCCAGAGCCTGAAGAAACCACAAAGACAGGGTCTTCCCTCAGGTGCAGGAAAGCTGAGCTAATGAGGCTAGAAATCGCATTTGTTTTTCCTATGACTGCTTGAGATAGCCCCTTAAGGTATCACCATTTGCTTTATTCAGTGGTACAGATGTCACCAGCCAAACAAACTCTCCATGTTACAAAATGGCAACAAAATTAGTACAGTTGTTAGAGGGGGAAAATGATGATGTGTTTTCAGATGATGTCCAACTACACTGCTGGCTCTTTCTCATTATTTCATTGTCTTTGATTCTTCACAATTTCAAAGTCAACAGCTGCTAGGGCTCTTCCAACACAAGGCCCTTAATGATCTTCTCAGAAGCAAGAGTATTGCACATTCAGATTTCTGCAAACCCAAATGTTTCCCTAGAAATCAGGCTGCCCAGCAGCCACTGACTCGACTCACCCAGGGTTACACGTTTTGCTTCATACACATCAATCTTCTAGTTCACATATATACACACTAGCTCTAATCTGAAGACAGCACAAACAGGAAAGCCATTTAACTACATGGTGTCTGTAATTTGGGAATCTGAAAGAAGTTTGAGTCCTTTGACATAGTGATTTTATTGAGCTCCCTAAAAAGTACTATATTCAGGGAGTCAGTTCCAGTGTGGAATGCTTCATAATTTTAAAAAGAGCGGTATCCTTCATCACACATCTTAACTTGAGACTCTAATACTATTCAACAAAAAAAATCTATCAGTACTGTTACAATCAATACAAATTTTATCACTATAAAGAAGGAATCAATATTTCCCAAGACACTTTTTTTTAATAGTTTATTTTGGTATCATTAATCTACAATTACACGTGAAATATTATGGCGATTAAACTACCCCCTCCATCAGGTTCCCCCCGCCAACCCCATTACAGTCACTGTCCTTCAGCGTAGTGAGATGTTATAGAGTCACTACTTGTCTTCTCTGACTTGTACAGCCCTCCCCATGCCCCCCCAACATTACGTCTGCTAATCGTAATGCCCCTTATTCCCCCTTGTCCCTCCCTTCCCACCCATCCCCCCCAGTCCCTTTCCCTTTGGTGACTATTAGTCCGTTCTTGGGTTCTGTCCAAGATACTTTTTAAAAATATTTTACCACTACAAAGAAGGTATTAACATTTCCAAAGATACTTTTTAAAAATAAACTGCCAGGTTCCACAGGCCCATTAAAAAGATTCGGTTAAATTTAGATGACAATAATTAACTTCATAGCTTTCAATGTAAATGGTGAATTAAGAATTCAAAGCTGACCACAAATCTAAAGCCTGCAATGGCAAATAGTACATACCTATTGATAATCACCACAAATGTAAATGGTCAGAAAGCACCAATCAAGACACAGAGTTACTGAATGGATAAGAAAACAAGAACCATCTATATGCTTCCTACAAGACTCTCACTTCAAACCCAAAGACATACACAAACTGAAAGTAAAGGGATGGAAAAAGATATTTCATGCAACTAACAGTGAGAAAAAAGCAGGAGTTGCAGTACCTGTATCAGACAAAATAGACTTCAAAACAAAGAAAGTCACAAGAGACAAAGAAGGACATTACATAATCATAAACGGGTCAGTCCAACAAGAGGATATAACTATTATAAATATCTATGCACCCAACACAGGATCACCTCCATATGTGAAACAAATACTAATAGAACTAAAGGGGGAAATAAAATGCAATGCATTCATTTTAGGAGACTTCAACACACCACTCACTCCAAAGGACAGATCAACCAGACAGAAAATAAGTAAAGAGACAGAGGCACTGAACAACATATTAGAACATGTGGACCTAACGGACATCTACAGAACACTCCATTCAAAGGCAACAGGATACACATTCTTCTCAAGTGCACATGGAACATTTTTAAGAATAGATCATACACTAGGCCCCAAAAAGAGCCTCAGTAAATTCAAAAAGATTGAAATTGTACCAACCAGCTTCTCAGATCATAAAGGTATGAAACTAGAAATGAATTACACAAAGGAAATGAAAAAGCACACAAACACATGGAGGCTTAATAACATGCTCCTAAATAATCAATGGATCAATGACAACATAAAAACAGAGATCAAGCAATATATGGAGACAAATGACAATAATTCAACACCACAAAATCTGTGGGAGGCAGCAAAGGCTGTGCTAAGAGGGAAACATACTGCAATACAGGCCTACCTCAGAAAAGAAGAACAATCCCAAATGAACAGTCTAAACTCACAATTAATGAAACTAGAAAAGGAAGAACAAATGAGGCCCAAAGTCAGTAGGAGGAGGGACATAATAAAGATTAAAGCAGAAATAAATAAAATCAAGAATAAAACAATAGAAAGAATCAATGAAAGCAGGAGCTGGATATTCAAGAAAATGAACAAAACAGATAAAGCCCTAGCCAGACTTATCAAGAAAAAAAGAGAGTCTACACACATAAAAAGAATCAGAAATGAGAAAGGAAAAATCACTACGGACACCACAGAAATACAAAGAACTATGAGAGAATACTATGAAAAATGATATGCTAACAAACTGGATAAACCAGAAGAAATGGACAACTTTCTAGAAAAATACAACCTTCCAAGGCTGACCCAGGAAGAAACAGAAAATCTGAATAGACCAATTACCAGCAAGGAAATTGAATTGGTAAGCAAAAAACTACCTAAAAACAAAACCCCTGGACCAGATGGTTTTGCTGATGAATTTTATCAAACATTTAGTGAAGACCTAATACCCATCCTCCTTAAAGTTTTCCAAAAAGTAGAAGAGGAAGGAATACTCCTAAACCCATTCTACAAGGCCAACATTACTCTAATACCAAAACCAGGCAAAGACACCACAAAAAAAAGAAAATAACAGACCAATATCCCTGATGAACACAGATGCAAGAATACTCAACAAAATATTAGCAAACCGAATTCAAAAATACATCAAAAAGATCATGATCAAGTGGGATTCATCCAAGGGATGCAAGGATGTTACAACATTCGAAAATCCATCAACATCATCCACCACATCAACAAAAAGAAGGACAAAAACCACATGATCATCTCCATAGATGCTGAAAAAGCCTTCAACAAAATTCAACATATGTTCATAATAAAAACTCTCAACAAATGCAAATTAAAACCATGATGAGATATCACCTCACACCTGTTAGGATGGCCGCCATCCAAAAGACAAACAACAAATGTTGGCAAGGATGTGGAGAAAGGGGAACCCTCCTACACTGCTGATGGGAATGTAAATTAGTACAACCATTGTGGAAAGCAGTATGGAGGCTCCTCAAAAAACTGAAAATAGAAATACCATTTGACCCAGGAATTCCACTCCTAGGAATTTACCCTAAGAATGCAGCAGCCCAGTTTCAAAAAGATATATGCACCCCTATGTTTATCGCAGCACTATTTACAATAGCCAAGAAATGGAAGCAACCTAAGTGTCCATCAGTAGATGAATGGATAAAGAAGATGTGTTACATATACACAATGGAATATTATTCAGCCACAAGAAGAAAACAAATCCTACCACTTGCAACAACATGGATCGAGCTAGAGGGTACTATGCTCAGTGAAATAAGCCAGGTGGAGAAAGACAAGTACCAGATGATTTCACTCATATGTGGAGTATAAGAACAAAGAAAAAACTGAAGGAAGAAAACAACAGCAGATTCACAGAACCCAAGAATGGGCTAACAGTTACCAAAGGGAAAGGGACTGGGGAAGATGGGTGGGAAGGGAGGGATAAGGGGGGAAAACGGCTACAATTAGCACACATTATGTAGCGTGGGTGAGGATGGGGTAGGGGGATACGGGGAACGCAGTATAACACAGAGAAGACAAGTAGTGATTCTATAGCATCCTTCTGTGCTGATGGACAGTGACTGCAATGGGGGTGTGTGCTGGGGACTTGATAATAGGGGGAGTCTAGTGACCATAATGTTGCTCATGTAATTGTATATTAATAATAGCAAAATTTTTTTAAAAAGGAAGAAAAAAAACAAACACTGGGAATTGTTAATTTCAAGAAGTGCAGTATTCCCAAAGACAAAGATAATTTTCCATTTTAACAGCCTCCTGTTTATCCAGTGATAAATATCAGGCAATTCAATCATGGCTTTCATAACTGTTTCACCAAGAAGCATGACTTAGTGAACACTTTTACATATGTACTTCAAAATACTTTTAGTTCTGATTGGAAAAGCCTGCCTTGGCCCTGTGGGCAAATGTAGATCACACCAGCTCACCTTTACCAAGTTCTCAAACTAGGTAGAGGGTAGAAATAGTTAATTTTACAGTGTTACATTGTACTTTGTCCAAACATATACTCTCCACATTTTTCAGAAGAAAACATTGATTCTGATGGCATGAAGACTTGGACTTTTGAATATTAAGTAGTTGGTACAAATTTATGAGTTTCTTGGTGCAAAGCCTCTCTGTTTTGCCTCATTCTGGCTATGTCTAACAGCATCAATTTCATTAGAGACCCCCAGCTCTCCTTCTGTGCTTTATTTAATACAGTCGATAGGATGTCCATCTCAAGAAGCCTCTCCTCTACCTGCTCAACCCTAGTGCAAAGCTACCATAAATACCATTTACATCATTCCATCCTTCTAGTCTTCTCTACAGTAGAGTTGAGAATGTAGAGTCCAATGTGTATGGTGCAGATTTCTCCTCCATCTAGACTTAGCATCTTTCAATAAGCATTAAAACCCTATTTCCTCCATGGCTTTGCTTTAGTGACAATATCTTATTATTGTATTTCTGTGGGATTAATAAAGAGAATGGTTTAAAAAAAACTCTCAACAAAATGGGTATAGAGGGCAATTACCTCAACATAATAAAGGCCATATACGACAAACCCACAGCCAACATTATACTTGACAGAGAGAACCTGAAAGCTTTTCCTTTAAGATTGGGAAAAAGACAAGGATGCCCATTCTCCCCACTTTTACTCAGCATAGTTCTGGAGGTCCTAGCCATGGCAATCAGACAAAACAAAGAAATAAAAGGCATCCAGATCGGCAAGGAAGAAGTTAAATTGTCCCTGTCTGCAAATGACATGATATTGCACATTAAAAAAACCCTAAAGAATCCACTCCAAAACGACTAGATCTAATACCTGAATTCAGCAAAGTTGTGGGATACAAAATTAATACACAGAAATCTGTTGCATTTCTATTCACTAACGGTGAACTAGCAGAAAGAGAAATCAGGAAAACAATTCCATTCATAATCGTATCAAAAAGAATAAAATTCCTAGGAATAAACCTAACCAAGGAAGTGAAAGACTTATACCCTGAAAACTACAAGACACTCTTAAGAGAAATTAAAGAGGACACTAATAAATGAAAATTTATCCCATGTTCTTGGCTAGGAAGAATTAATATTGTTAAAATGGCCATCCTGCCTAAAGCAATCTACAGATTCAATGGAATCCCTATCAAAATACCTACAGCATTCTTCAATGAACTAGAGCAAATCGTTCTAAAATTCATATTGAACCACAAAAGACCTCAAATACCCAAAGCAATCCTGAGAAAGAAGAATAAAGCTGGGGGGATCACGCTCCCCAACTTTAAGCTCTACTACAAAGCCACAGTACTCAAGACAATTTGGTACTGGCACAAGAACAGACCCATAGACCAGTGGAACAGAATAGAGAGCCCAGATATTAACCCAAGTATATATGGTCAATTAATATATGATAAAGGAGCCATGGATATACAATGGGGAAATGACAGCCTCTTCAACAGCTGGTGTTGGCAAAACTGGACAGCTACATGTAAGAAAATGAAACTGGATTACTGTTTAACCCCATACACAAAAGTAAACTCAAAATGGATCAAAGACCTGAATGTAAGTCATGAAACCATAAAACTCTTAGAAGACAACATAGGCAAAAATCTCCTGAATATAAGCACAAGCGACTTCTTCCTGAATGCCTCTCCTCGAGCAAGGGAAACAAAAACAAAAATGAACAAGTGGGACAATACCAAACTAAAAAGCTTCTGTAGGGCAAAGGATACCATCCATAGAACAAAAAGATACCCTACAGTATGGGAGAATATATTCATAAATGACATATCCGATAAAGGGTTGACATCCAAATTATACAAAGAGTTCACGCACCTCTACAAACAAAAGGCAAATAAGCCAATTAAAAAATGGGCAGAGGATCTGAACAGATGCTTCTCCAAAGAAGAAATTCGGATGGCCAACAGGCACATGACAAGATGCTCCACATTGCTAGTCATCAGAGAAATGTAAATTAAAACCACAATGAGGTATCACCTCACACCAGTTAGGATGGCCAATATCTAAAAGACAAACAACAACAAATGTTGGCGAGGATGTGGAGAAAAGGGAACCCTTCTATATATAGTGCTGGTGGGAATGCAAATTAGTTCAACCATGTGGAAAGCAGTACGGAGGTTCCTCAAAAAACTCAAAATAGAAATACCATTTGACCCAGGAATTCCACTCCTACGAATTTACCCTAAGAATGCAGCAGCCCATTTAAAAAAAGACAGATGCACCCCTATGTTTATTACAGCACTATTTACAATAGCCAAGAAATGGAAGCAACCTAAGTGTCCATCAGTAGATGAATGGATAAAGAAGATGTGGTACATATACACAATGGAATATTATTCAGCCATAAGAAAAGAACAAATCCTACCATTGGCAACAACATGGACAGAGCTAGAAGGTATTATGCTCAGTGAAATAACCCAAGCGGAAAAGACAAGTATCAAATGATTTCATTCATATGAGGAGCATAAGAGCAAAGAAAAAAACTGAAAGAAAAAAACAGCAGCAGACTCACAGAACCCAAGAATGGACTAACAGTTACCAAAGGGAAAGGGATTGGGGAGGATGGGCAGAAGGGAGGGACAAGGGGGAAAAAGGGGCATTACGATTAGCAGACACAATGTTGGGGGGGCGTAGGGAGGGCTGTACAACTCAGAGAAGACAAGTAGTGATTCTATAGCATCTCACTATGCTTATGGACAGTGACTGTAATGGGGTTGATGGGGGGGACCTGATGAAGTGGGTAGTTTAATAACCATAATATTGCACATGTAATTGTAGATTAATGATACCAAAATAAATTTTTTTAAAAAGACACAGAAAAAAATATATAAGCATGAAATGTTGTTGAATACACTATAACTTCAATTCCTCAATGACCAAACACAATACAGTTGACCTTTGAACAACATGGGTGTCTACTTGTATGCAGGTTCCTTTCAATAAATGTATTGGAAATTTTGGGATTTAAAACAGTTTGAAGAAACTTGCAGAAAAACACATAGCCTAGAAATATTTTAAAAATTAAGAAAAAAGTAGGTTGTCATGAATGCATGAAATATACATAGATACCAATCTATTTTATCATTAACTACCATAAAATACATACAAGTCTATTACAAAAAGTTAAAATTTATCAAAACCTTCTTCACACAATTATGGACTAAACCTGATGTCACTTGCAGTTGAGAGATATGTGAACAAACGTAAAGATACAGTATTAAATCATAACTGCATCAAATTAACTGCTACTGTAATAATTTCATAATCATCTCCTGTTGCTGTTGCAGTGAGCACAAGTGTATCTCTCCTCAAAACACTGCATGACCCTAATCATCTCCCTGTGAGCAGTTTGTCTCTCCAGGAAGTTTGTGTATCACAGTAAAAAGTGATCTCTTGCTGTTCTTGTGTATTTTTCATCATCTTTAGTGCAGTATCATAAACCTTGAAAAATACACCATGGGACCCATATGAAGTGCTACTAGTTATGCTGGAAATGCCCCCAAGAAGCAGAGAAAAGTCATGACATTACAAGAAAAGGCTGAACTGCTTGATATGTAGTCTGAGGTCTGCAGCAGTGGTTGCCACCATTTCAAGATAAATGAATCCAGCATAAGGACAATTGTAAAAAAAAAAAAGGAAAGGAAATGCGTGAAGCCATTGCTGCAGCTACACCAGCAGGTGTGAAAACCTTGTGCTTTTTGCAAAAATTTTTTTATCTTGTATTGAACATGCAGCTTTCATGTGGATATAGGATTGCTGTAAGGCACATCTACAGACTCTAATACAACTTGAGAAAAAGCAAAGTCATCATATGACAACCTAAAGCAAAAGGAAGGTAAAGAATCTACAGCTGGAGAATTTAATGACAGCAAAGGATGGTTTGATAATTTTAGAAAGAGGTTTGGCTTAAAAATATTAAGATAACAGGAGAAGTAGCTTCTGCCAACCAAGAGGCAGCAGATGAGTCCCAAATGCCATTAAGAAAATCATTGAGGAGAAAGGCTATTTACCTGAACAGGTTTTTAATGCAGACAAAAGTATCCTATTCTGTGGGGGGTGGAAATGTCACAAAGAATACTTCTTAGTAAGGAAGGGAAGTGAACACCAGGACTTAAGGCAAGAAGGGTCAGGCCAACTCCACTGCTTGTGCAAATGCAGTTGGGTTCAGGCTGGGACTGCCGTTACCTATAGAGCTGCTAACACTGAGCCTTGAAGAGAAAATATAAACACCAGCTGCCAATCTCTTAATTGTTCAACAAGAGGGCCTGGACAGTAAGAAACCCTTTTCCAGATTTGTTCCATTGATGCTTTTTCCTAAAGCCAGGAATTACCTTGTCAGTAAAGGACTGGCCTTATATATATATATTTTTTGGTATCATTAATGTACAATCACTTGAACAACATTATGGTTACAAGTCCCCCCCACATGCCCTATTACAGTCACTGTCCATAAGCGTAGTAAGATGCTATAGAATCATTACTTGTCTTCTCTGTAAATACTGCATTTCCCATGTCCCCCACTGCTGCATTACGTGTGCTAATTGTAATGCCCCTTTTCCCCCCTTATCTCTCCCTTCTCACCCATCCTCCCCAGTCCCTTTCCCTTTGGTAACTGTTAGTCCATTCTTGGGTTCTGTGAGTCTGCTGCTGTTTTGTTCCTTCAGTTTTTTCTTTGTTCTTAAAAGCCACAAGTGAGTGAAATCATTTGATACTTGAAAGGACTGACCTTTTAAAGTTCTTTTTATATTAGACAATACCCCTGGCCACCCAGAATACCATGAGTTCAACGCTGAAAGTGTCAAAGTGGTCTACTTGCCCTCAAACACAATGTCTCTAATTCAGTCTCTAGATCACAGGGTCATAAGAATCTTGAAGGCCCATTACACATGATGCTCTAAGGAAAGGATCATCAACACTACGGAAGGGAACCCGATAGAACATCATGAAGGTATGGAAAAACTATACCATTGAAGATGCCATCATTGTAGAAAATGCTATGAAAGTTATTAAGCCCAAAATAATAAATTCCTACCGGAGAAACATGTCCAGAATTTGTGCATGACTTCACAGGATTTACAACAGAGCAAATCAGGGAAATATGAAGGAGATGTGGATATGGCAAAAAAGGTCGGAGGTGAAGGGTTTCAAGATGTGGATCTTGGAGAAATTCAACAGCTAAGAGACACCAAACCAGAGGATTTAAAAGAAGGTGACTTGATGGAGATGAGTGCTTCTGAACCAGTGCCAGACAATGAGGAAGAAGATGTAGAAGCAATGCCAGAAAACAAACTGACATTAGGCAATCTGGCAAAAGGGTTCCAATTACTGAAGTCTGCTTTCAACCTCTTTTATGGCATGGATCCTTCTATGATAAGCACTGAAAACTAAAGCCAAGGGTGGAAGAAGGATTGGTAATGTATAGAAACCTTTTTAGAGAAATGAAAAAGCAAAAAAGTTACATGGAAGTTACAATGTACACTGAAGGTGCCTGCCTTTCCTGCCTCCCCTGCCCACCTGCTCCACCTCTACAGCCTCTACCACCCAAGACAGCAAGATCAATCCCTCCTTTGCTGCTCAGTCTACTCATCATGAAGATAACGACAAAGACCTTTCTTATGATCCATTTCCACTTAATGAAAAGTAAATAATCATCATGCCCTACAGTTAATTAATAAACTTATCTGTTGTGTTCGTGTGTGTCTTTGTATGAAAATCTAGTAACCACAGAGCAAAAAATGTATGATAGGTTTTTGCATCATAGTCATCATCACATCATAAACAAGACCTGTATGGAAGTGGACAGCCTATTCTTACACAGGCATTAAGGTGAGTGATATTTAATGTAATTAATAATATGTTTGTTTTCTTATTGTTTGCTTTCAAAGAATCACAATACTGTACATTGTGCCTCTCTTATAACTGGAGTAAATGCATACCAGCCTATCATCAGGTAAGTGGTTTTTCTTTGATGAAACAACAGTTCTAGTATAGTATTATAAATATGACTGTATTACATATGCCATGAAAATTTTATAATGAAACAAGAAGTAAAAGAGAAAGAAAACAAATTTTTATGATTCATTTGTTACCATACAGGCGAGGCTACTGTGAAGCAATCAATATATTGCTGCTTCTTTGTATCAATGCATGAATCATTATACCGTAAATAAATATGAATTTATTTCTAATTATCTTTTCATTTTTGATGTCTAGTGTTAGTAATATATATAAAGCCTACAGTGTTTTGTATCACACAAGACAACACTGATGTAGGTACTGACAATTCATCCTGTAAACAGAGAGCATAAACTTGCAGTATCAATACAGTATTATAAATGCATTCTCTTTCTTATGATTTTCTTAGTAACATTTTATTTCTCTAGCTTACTTTACAGAAAGAATACAAAAACAATATATAATACACCTAACATACAAAATATATGTTAATTGACTCTTAATGTTATCAGTAAAGCTTCCAGTCAACAGTAGGCTATTAGTAATTAAGTTTGGGAGAGTAATTAAGTTACACATGAATTTTCAACTGCACACGGGCTTAGGGCCCCTAACTCCCATGTTGTTTAAGGGTCAAGTCTAAATACTAATCATGATTATAATGGTTGGTAAGTTCTGACTAAAACATGATGGTTTCCATTAGCACCTTGCTGAAAGCTACTGGGCACCCAAAGAGAAGGGTATTCTAATCTTAGAAACCAAATTCTTACATTACAGAAAGTGTCCCCAAATCCCAGTTACTGTGGGAAGCACCTATTAATAACATTCCTACACCTTAAAGCAACTTCCAACTGAGGTACATCTTTGTATCTAAAGGTAGGGTCAGGGGTTCCCAAATAAAGAAGGCATTCCATCCATAGAAAGTGGCAGTGGGCATAAATAAATCTTATTGGGAATAGACAAACCCATTTTCTTCACATTGCATCAGCATCTGTGTTGTATTTTTAACTTTTTGTTATTCACCTAAATGGCAGACTAAGTTGTCCTCAGTTGCTGCTAGGAGAAACATGTTTCCCTAGAAGCCATTAAGCTTATCTTATTAACAGCGCATGTGCCAAGTACTAGTCTGTGTGATTGATTTACACACATCAAACTCCTTTAATCCTCACAAAGACTCAGTGGTTCTCAACCTAGGGCAATTCTGACCCTGAGGGTTAGAAATCTGGAGACACTATTAAACTACAGAGCTGCTACTGGCATCTAGCAGGCAGCAGCCAGGTATATTGCTAAAAACCCTCCACCCACAGGACAGCCCCCAACAACACAGAATTATCCAGTCCCAAATTTCAACAGTGCTGAGGCTTGGAAACCTGTAATGACCCCATGAGACAGGTGCTACTACTGTTCCCATTTTTTCAAGTGAAGAAACAGAGGCACCCAGAAGTAACTAGCTTAAGGTTACACATCTAGAAGATGGCACTGCCAAAATTTGAACCTAACAGTTGAGCTCCAAAGCCCATCCTCGTAACCTTTCATAAGAAAGAAAGATACTGAAAGATGGCGGCATGAGAGGTGAGACAGTCTTTCTCCTAAAACCGCATATAATAAGAAAATATAATTAATACAACTACTCCTGAAAGAGAAACAGGAAAGAGGACTGCCCCAGACTGCATACACCTGGAGAAAAGAGCAAACTTCATGGAACAGGGTACTGTACCAAAGCTGTGGCCTGGCAGGACCGAGCCCTTCCCCCACCACAGCTTACGGGTGGGAGGAAGAGAAACAGAGCGGGGAGGGAGTGGAGGCCTGGGGCTGCTTAATACCTAACTCCGGAGATCTGCCTGGGGAGCACAAACCTACATTTCATGGTGCTTGCATGGTACTCTCGTGAGTAGGGGGTTGGAAAGCTAAAACAGGCAGAATTGCTGGACAGACTGAGATTCCAGCCACCTGTGAAAAGCAGAGATCTGTATCCGGCTTCTCTGGGACAAAAGAAAGGCAGGCAGCAAGAGGGCTGCTAAAGAGGCAAGGATTGCACACAGCTTACTGCTCAGGAGAAAGGATAGGTAAAAATTGTCAGGTGAACTGCGCCCAGCAGGTTGGGAGCTTTCACGATCTGCAGGTGCTCCAGCTCCCAGGCTGTCTATACAGCTCCAAGGACCCACCCCCACCCCCACCCCCACCCCCCCCCCGCGTGATATGCAGCCTACTGCACCTTTCTCCCAGCCAGCCACACCTGGCTCACAAACCAGCAAACCCTACACTAGCGTTAGGCCAGCAAGTGGGAAGATCTGCCTACAGCAACTACAAAAGCAAAGCACAGAGGCTTATACCTGTGTGCTCGGCCCACAAGTTCAGGAAGTGGAGTCAGGCATACCAGCCAGGAAGCAGGAAACAGCTCTTTCCTCACCCCAGGTGCCAAAACCACTCCCCTGCGACCCCTGACATTGCTTCAGGGGCTAAGTGGCTCCAGAGGGCAGAGCGTCTGGGCACTAGAGGGAGCCATATACAATTATGAAAGACCAAAGGAAACTGGTCCAAAGTAAAATTATTAATACAACTCCTGAGAAAGATTTAAATGACATCGACCCCATGAATCTCCTTGAAAAGGAATTCAAAATAAAAATCATTAACAGAACAGACTTCCGGGAAGATGGCGGTGTGAGCAGGGCGGCAGAAATCTCCTCCCAACACTTTATTTATCTACGAAAATACAGTAAATACAACTATTCCTAAAAGAGAGACCAGAATACACAGGAAAGCGCACAGCGTGCAGCTACACCCGAGAGGACTCGGCACCCCAAGAGGCGGGTAGGATACAGAGCCGCGACCCGGCGGGACTCGCGCACTCCCCCACCCCAGAGCACTGGCAGGAGGAGAGGATTCAAGCTGGGAGGGAGTGGAAGTGCACCCCGCGAAGTAGCCAGCCCCGGTGATCTGTGTGGGGAGCGCCAACCCACCTCGCGCGGTGTAACGGAGATTGGAGAGACAGAGGGGCAGGATCTGAGCGGGGAATGCGCCAGGGTGCTTGCAGCTGGCTCCCGGGGAGGAAAAAAAAAAAGCGCATGCTTTCTTCAGCGGTCTTAAACAGACAGGAACACAGCAGAGGAACCGGATCGCCCCGGCACACTCAGCCCAGCAGGCTGGGAGTCCTGGGGAGTTTCGGATGCCTTAGCTGGCGACTTGGGAAGCGTGGCCGTACTTACACTTCTCACTGAGATCTACAGCCTCCCATTCGTTCCCACCCCGGCCAAAGTGATAAGGGCACAGCGGAGCGGCGCGGGCACGGCTGCGGAATAGTGGGGCAACAGCGCCACCTACAGCATCCCCACAGAATCTACTCCCAGTGGGCGTCTTTTTGTTTTCTTTTCTTTTTTCTTTCTTTTTCTTCTTTCTTTTTTTTTCTCTTTTTAAAGTCGTAAAGAGCCCAGCTGACATCTGTGGCAACTACAGGCGACCACTTCTATAGCCATGAAAAGACAAGAGGAATATACTTCAGACCAAAATCAACAAGGCAACCCCAGAGAGGGAGCCTGAAGGGATGGAAATGCACAGTCTTCCTGAAAAAGAATTCGGAATAAAAGTCATAACCATGCTGATAGACCTACAGAGAAATGTGCAAGACCTGAGGGAGGAAGTGAGGGAAGTGAGGAAAGACAATGCAGAAATCAGACAAGCGATCAACGGGCTTAACAGCAGACTGGATGAGATGCAAGAGACTGTAAATGGAATAGAAATCAGAGAACAGGAATACAGAAAAGCTGAGGCAGAGAGAGATAAAAGGATCTCTAGGAATGAAAGAATATTAAGAGAACTGTGTGACCAATCCAAACGGAACAATATTCGCATTATAGGAGTACCAGAGGAAGGAGAGTGAGAAAAAGGGATAGAAAGTGTCTTTGAAGAAATAATTGCTGAAAACTTTCCCTCGCTGGGGAAGGAAATAGTCTCGCAGTCCACCAAAGCCCACAGATCTCCCAACACAAAGGACCCAAGGAAGACAACACCAAGACACATAATAATTAAGATGGCAAAGATCAAAGATAAAGACAGAGTACTAAAGGCAGCGAGAAAGAGAAAAAAGATCACCCTCAAAGGAAAACCCATCAGACTATCATCAGACTTCTCAACAGAAACCTTACAGGCCAGAAGAGAATGGCATGATATATTTAATGTAATGAAACAGAAGGGCCTCGAACCAAGAATATTGTATCCAGCACGATTATCATTTAAATATGAAGGAGGGATTAAACAATTTCCAGACAAACGAAAGTTGAGACAGTTTGCCTCTCATAAACCACCACTACAGGATATCTTAAATGGACTGCTCTAGATGGAAGCATTCCTAAGGCTAAAAAGATGTCACCAGAGAAAATAAAATCATAGCAAAGAAAGCAGACCATCCAAATACTAACTAAAAGCAAAGAATAAAACACCTAGTATATAAAGAATGGAGGAGGAAGAATAAGAAGGGAGAGAAATAAAGAAGCATCAGACAGTATTTACATTAACTAAACAAGAAAGTTAAGTTAGATTGTTAGATAGTAAAGAAGCGACCCTTGAACCTTTGGTAACCACGAATCTAAAGCCAGCAAAGGCAATAAGTACATATCTATCAATAATCACCCTAAATGTAAAAGGACTGAATGCACCAATCAAAAGACACAGAGTAACAGAATGGATAAAAAAGCAAGACCCATCTATATGCTGCTTACAAGAGACTCACCTCAAACCCAAAGATATACACAGACTAAAAGTGAAGGGATGGAAAAAGATATTTCATGCAAACAACAAAGAGAAAAAAGCAGGTGTTGCAGTACTTGTATCAGACAAAATAGACTTCAAAACGAAGAAAGTAGCAAAAGTTAAAGAAGGACATTACATAATGATAAAGGGGTCAGTCCAACAAGAAGATATAACCATTATAAATATATATGCACCCAACACAGGAGCACCAGCATATGTGAAAAAAATACTAACAGAATTAAAGGAGGAAATAGACAGCAATGCATTCATTTAAGGAAACTTCAACACACCACTCACTCCAAAGGACAGATCAACCAGACAGAAAATAAGTAAAGACACAGAGGCACTGAACAAGACACCAGAACAGATGGACCTAACAGACATCTACAGAACTCTACACCCAAAAGCAACAGGAGACACATTCTTCTCAAGTGCACATGGAACATTTTCCAGAATAGACCACATACTAGGACACAAAAAGAACCTCAGTAAATTCTAAAATATGGAAATCCTACCAACCAACTTCTCAGATCACCAAGGTATAAAACTAGAAATAAATTTTAGAAAGAAATCAAAAAGGCTCACAAATACATGGAGACTTAACAACACTCTCCTAATTAATCAATGGGTTAACGACCAAATCAAAACAGAAATCAAAGAATATATGGAGACTAATGACAACAACAACACAAAGCCACAACTTCTGTGGGACGCAGCAAAGGCAGTTCTAAGAGGAAAGTATATTGCAATCCAGGCCTATTTAAAGAAGGAAGAACATTCCCAAATGAATAGTCTAAAGACACAATTACTGAAATTGGAAAAAGAAGAACAAAAGAGGCCCAAAGTCACCAGAAGGAGGGACATAATAAAGATCAGAGAAGAAATAAATAAAATTGAGAAGAATAAAACAGTAGAAAAAAAATCAATGAAACCAAGAGCTGGTTCTTTGAAAAAATAAACAAAATAGATAAACCCCTAGCCAGACTCATTAAGAGAAAAAGAGAATCTACACACATAAACACAATCAGAAATGAGAAAGGGAAAATCACGACGGACCCCACAGAAATACAAAGAATCATAAGAGAATATTATGAGAATCTATATGCTAACAAGCTGGAAAACATAGAAGAAATGGACAACTTCTTAGAAAATACAACCTTCCAAGACTGACCAAGCAAGAAACAGAAAAACTAAACAGACCAATCACCAGTGACAAAATCGAATTGGTAATCAAAAAACTACCCAAGAACAAAACCCTTGGGCCTGATGGATTCACCTCTGAATTCTACCAGACATATAGAGAAGAAATAACACCCATTCTCCTTAAAGTTTTCCAAAAAATAGAAGAGGAGGAATACTTCCAAACTCATTCTATGAAGCCAGCATCACTCTAATACCAAAACCGGGCAAAGACCTCACCAAAAGAAAATTACAGACCAATATCCCTGATGAACGTAGATGCAAAAATACTCAACAAAATATTAGCAAACCGAATTCAAAAATACATCAAGAGGATCATACACCATGATCAAGTGGGGATTCATCCCAGGGATGCAAGGATGGTACAACATTCGAAAATCCATCAACATCATCCACCACATCAACAAAAAGAAGAACAAAAACCACATGATCATCTCCATAGATGCTGAAAAAGCATTTGACAAAATTCAGTATCCATTCCTGATTAAAACTCTCAACAAAATGGGTATAGAGGGCAAGTACCTCAACATCATAAAGGCTATATATGATAAACCCACAGCTAACATCATACTTAACAGCGAGACGCTGAAAGCTTTTCATCTAAGATCCGGAGCAAGACAAGGATGCCCACTCTCTCCACTGTTATTCAACATAGTACTGGAGGTCCTAGCCACAGCAATCAGACAAAACAAAGACATGCAAGGCATCCAGATTGGTAAAGAAGAAGTCAAATTGTCACTATTTGCAGATGACATGATACTGTACATAAGAAACCCTAAAGATTCCATTCCAAAACTACTAGAACTAATATCTGAATTCAGCAAAGTTGCAGGATACAAAATTAACACACAGAAATCTGCTGCTTTCCTATACACTAATGATGAACTAACAGAAAGAGAAATCAGAAAAACAATTCCATTCACAATTGCATCAAAAGAATAAAATACCTAGGAATAAACCTAACAAAGGAAGTGAAAGACCTGTACTCTGAAAACTACAAGACACTCCTAAGAGAAATTAAAGAGGACACTAACAAATGGAAATGCATCCCATGCTCTTGGCTAGGAAGAATAAATATTGTCAAAATGGCTATACTACCTAAAGCAATATACAGATTCAATGCAATCCCAATCAAAATACCAGCAGCATTCTTCAATGAACTGGAGCAAATAATTCTAAAATTCTATGGAACCACAAAATACCCCGAATAGCCAAAGCAATCCTGAGAAGGAGGAATAAAACAGGGGGAATTATGCTCCCTGACTTCAAGCTCTACTACAAAGCCACAGTAATCAAGACAATTTGGTATTGGCACAAAAACAGACCCACAGACCAGTGGAACAGAATAGAAAATCCAAACATTAACCCAAACATATACAGTCAATTAATATTTGATAAAGGAGCCTTGGATATACAATGGGGAGATGACAGCCTCTTCAGCAGCTGGTGTTGGAAAAACTGGACAGCTACATGTAAGAGAATGAAACTGGACTACTGTCTAGCCCCATACACAAAGGTAAACTCAAGGTGGATCAAAGACCTGAATGTAAGTCATGAAACCATAAAACTCTTAGAAAAAAACATAGGCAAAAATCTCTTGGACATAAACATGAGCAACTTCTTCATGAACATATCTCCCCAGGCAAGGGAAACAAAAGCAAAAATGAACAAGTGGGACTATATCAAGCTGAAAAGCTTCTGTACAGCAAAGGACACCATCAGTAGAACAAAAAGACATCCTACAGTATGGGAGAATATATTCATAAAAAACGTATCTGATAAAGGGTTGACATCCAAAATATATAAAGAACTCATGCACATTAACAAACAGAAAGCAAATAATCCAATTAAGAAATGGGCAGAGGACATGAATAGACACTTCTCCAAAGAAGAAATTCAGATGGCCAACAGGCACATGAAAAGATGCTCCACATCGCTAATCATCAGAGAAATGCAGATTAAAACCACAATGAGATATCACCTCACACCAGTGAGGATGGCCAACATCCAAAACACAAACAACAACAAATGTTGGCGAGGATGTGAGAAAAGGGAACCCTCCTACACTGCTGGTGGGACTGCAAATTAGTTCAACCATTGTGGAAAGCAGTATGGAGGTTCCTCAAAAAACTCAAAATAGAAATACCATTTGACCCAGGAATTCCACTCCTAGGAATTTACCCTAAGAATGCAGCAGCCCAATTTGAAAGGACAGATGCACCCCTATGTTTATTGCAGCACTATTTACAATAGCCAAGAAATGGAAGCAACTGAAGTGTCCATCAGTAGATGAATGGATAAAGAAGATGTGGTACATATACACAATGGAATATTATGCAGCCATAAGAAGAAAACAAATCCTACCATTTGCAACAACATGGATGGAGCTAGAAGGTATTATGCTCAGTGAAATAAACCAGGTGGAGAAAGACCAGGATCAAATGATTTCCCTCATATGTGGAGTATAAGAACAAAGAAAAAACTGAAGGAAACAAAACAGCAGCAGACT
>JAVSCE010005108.1:0-30885 GCA_032199065.1 Smutsia gigantea | reverse complement strand
CAAAAAAGAGAGAGACAGGCTTTTTAATTAACCAAGGAGGAGAACTAGCCTTTGTGGAGAAACTACCACTGCACAGGTACTTTAGGTATATTTACTCATCTAATCCTCCATCAGTCCCGTCACACTGGATGATGTCCTCATTTCACAGACAAGAAAACAGGAGTTCAAACAGGCTGAAAAGTGGTGCTAGAATCAGGATCTGATTTCAAATCTGACTCCAGAGTCTGGGCTTTACTCCTCAGCACCACCCTGCTTCGCTCGACCTCCACTCACCCAGATGAGACACTTGGCTGCATCCTCTTTGCAGGGACTGATATCTACACATAAGTGTGCGTGGGGCAGGTAAGAATGAATTACATGGGGGGGAACAAGGGGCTCTCGGCAGTTGACGAAAATAAGAATTCCACCCTCCCTAGAAATCTATCCAAATTGTGACTGAATGTTTTGCAAAAACTTCAAAAGGCCACTGTGATTTGGAAGCTCAAATACATTTAGTTTGTTTTCACTCCTGATTTCCAAGACCTGAACATGTTTACTGACATCAGTGCCTGTTAATACTGGATCTGTCCATTTGTCTATTCAGAAGGTGGTTCACAACATCCTGGGATCCCATTCAGAAGCCCCACAACAAACAAGCTCATTCAAGTTACCTTTACCAGGTATACTGTTCCAAAACATCTCTTACCATTTCTCGTTAATTAATCTTCAAAAATGAAGACTGCCTTTACTTAAAGTAAAGGTTGTAGAAGGGAAACACTAAAGTAGAAGCAGTTCTAAATACTGTTCTTGCTTTTATCTATTTTTAAATGATTGCCAAGTGTCTGTGACTGATACCCTTCATCAGTGGTTTTAAAGTCTGGATGTGTTCATCAAAATGTAGTGTGACAGTGGTGTCATTTTATTGATGGATTTTTCTTTGGTTGGCTTTTGCCTTAAACTGGAAAAAAAATCTATTTAACAATCCTATAGTTAACAACACTGTACTGTAAATTTAAAAATTGATTAAGAGGGCAGATCTCGTGTTAAGTGTTCTTACCACAACAAATAAAAGGAAAGAAAATCTACTTAATGACTCCATGAATGTTTGCATCAGCCATTTTGAAATGCCTGATAGCTTTTCAGCAATTTGCATTCCTGTTGTTAGACAAGATATCCCCACCCAGAAAGTGGGGATTTTCAACCATTCAGATAATTCAAACAAAAGCAAAAACTTTTGAGTAAGATACTCAAATATTTCAGGCAAAATTATCTAGGGCCTGAATTACCTGGATAATTACCTCCATTTTTCATGTTACTTTGCAAAGCCTCTACAGATCAGTCCTTTGACTCATCCTATATGTTTGCTTTTTCTGGCTGTTGAGAATAGCCATGATGTGAAAGAATCTATTTTAATTCAAAGTAAACAGACATTAAAAAAATAATAGTTTCCAAAAAGGATCAGAATGGACCTAAACTAAAAAATGAGAATTTGGCCACTTTAAAACCCCATATACCCAAATATGCCACATAGCAGCTTGAACAAGCTGCCCTTGTTCCCTGTTGTAGAAAATAGAAACAGCTACGTATTTAAAGCACGGCCATTCCTTATGTAAAAAACAAGGTCTAGATACTTACTTTTCAATACTGTTTTCGCCGTCCTCGTTAGTATAGTGGTGAGTATCCCCGCCTGTCAATATTGTTTTGTCCAAGAGATGGGATAGGAGGGCTGGCTCGGCTGTGGGCTCCCAGGCTGTGAGTGAGGCATTGATTGGGTGCCCCTGTTCCTGGGACTGGGGCTTCAGAGGAGTGACAGGGTTCAGGGTTTTTCCCACGAACAGGTCAAAGCACCGTTGGGTCTGTTTCCAGAAAAGCTCCTATCTTCCTAAGAGGGAGAATTCCATGTGCAGGCAAGTTCTGGAAGAAGAGCATTTTTTCCTGCCCTTGAATGCACTAGGTCACTGCTGAAGCTGGACAGTATTTGTTAGCATCCCTGTGATGAAATTTGAGGGCTGTTTCTGCAGTAGGTGTGACACTTGTTGACAACGACGGGGAAGCCCTGGCAAAGAGGCCTGGTGAAACTCAGCCCCAGGGGCTGACAAAACCCAGACAAGCTGTCACTGATGCTTGGGGGACTGAGCAGCATTTTGCAAAGCCCAGGCAGGGCCTTAGGTTTGGTTGCTCATCTCTTAGAAAAGCAAAATCTTGCTGCCTGATGAGGTGATTAAGGCTGGAGAGACGCCAGCTGCTCTCTATCAGGCATTTGAAGTACACATAGGAAACCCGTGGCAGGGGTGAGGGGAGGTGAACAGAAGAGTCATATGTTGTTCATTTAGAACTGGTATTACAGTCGTTCTCTGAAGTTCTCTGAGAAAAGCAGAAGCCACAGCAAGGCAGGATCCACCTCCTCCCACTCCTCCCCCAGGGCCCCCTCCCACCCACCCCACACCCCACCCCACCCCACCTCTCTCTCTCTTTCTCTCTCTCTCTCTCTCTCTCTCATACACACACACACAGACACACATTTTGACCACAGAACTAAGAAGAGAACAGAGGAAGAGCAGAAGAAATTCACAGAAGAAATACCTGGACCCTGTTACTTCAAATTGTCAAGAACTGTTCCTTTTGGGAAAGCAGATTTTGTAAAGTGGCATTTCTTTTATTGAATTTTGTCCAAATCCAAGAAAGAACCTACCAAATCCGAAGTTTCATTCTGTAACTGCCTTGCCTCTCCATGAAAGTATTTTAAGGTACCACACATGGAAGCTGACAGCTTAAAAAGAAGCCTCTTATGAGATTCATAAAGACAGAGATAGCTAAAATTAGCAGCTCTGAGCGGGTGACTTTGAAAAGGATATAACTGTAAGTATTCCCTCTGTCCTGGGCACTATAATCCTCAAAAGCAAATTGTTTTTACACGGCATGGTGTGTGTATCGCTGTACCTTGGTGGAAAGAAATTTTCCACAAGATGAAAAATCATCATTTAAAACTATTAAATATCAAGAAATGTACAGGTGATATGTTCTGTTTCTCAGTTTTATCTTCATATGAGAAGAAAGATATTGAAAGCTGAGAAACTAAAATACTGACTACCTCTTTGAGAACATGTCTATGAAATACAAAAGAATGCAAAACATACCCAATGCTGGTGACTGTGGGCATCAGTTGGTTTTACTTAAAGATGGATCTTCTTCACAGAGGACCTTTCCAGATAAGAGAGAGAACTTTAAATTGAGAGTGAAGAGCGGAGGAAGGTGTAATGATAAAAAGTAACCAAATGTATCACACAGCAGCAGGATAGGATACAGCCAAAAGGACACCCACATCCCAGTACAGTAGACGAATGTGATGTGCTCAAGGAAGAAGAGTTGCCCGGGAGTTCTTAAATGGAAAAGTTCACATTCATTATGGAGGTTAACTTGTTTCTCACAAACAATTTGAAAAAATGAACTCCCTCAACTCCTAACATTCATCATCTCCTAGTAAAATAAGTTCAAGGAGCAGAGGATTTTTCACAAAGAGTATATCTGTGTTATATATACATATATACATACACACACACACACACACACCCATACTGCATTCGCCTCTGTTTGTTTTATTGTTCATCTCACTAGCCTGCAGCCACAGAATTTCCATTTTCATCTTAGGGTTGTTGGAGCAGGAGTGGAAGAAGATCAGAAGCAGAGACCTTGGGATTAAACTCAGGCCAGTAAACAGTTCTGAATTTTCTGTGATTACTCAAAGGAGGAAATAGAAGGTGTAAGATGTTGGAGAGAAAAAGGAGGACATATAGATTTGTGCCCCTCCAACAGCATCAACAAATATGTGGATGAGTGGTCAAAGTGAAGACCCAAAAATATTTAGCATCATTCCAATCAGTATAGAATGTAAGAAAATGTGTTCTAGTAATCTTTTTCTTAAGTTATAGGAGAAGAAAAAAAAGCTCCATTTGGGAAGAGATTTCCATCTAAGGAGCAGAGTTGGAAATGTATTTTTATATCAGCTTGTCTTTTAATTGCTTCTCTGAAAGCCCTTTGGGGTTTTGTATTTTCATGGCTTCTCGAATGAATGGGCCCCCCTGGTGACTCACCAGCCACTCCAGCCTTGCCAGGACTGAGATCTAGTCAGTTCCCAACTAATCTGAATATTAAAAGCAATTTTATTAGCTTCTTAAACTTCTCTATGCTCCCAAAACTTGGATCTGGATTAGAGGACTTTATTCCTCCTGGCACAGAAGGGCCTCAAATGATACAAGTGATGAATGCCCTTCCTAGCAGAACACATTCTTGGCTGAGGCTTGGCACCAATCACATGTCAGGAGAGATCATATTTTCTGCCAGGGTCCTTGGCCCAAGCTGGAACTGAGCAGGTCACTCCTGCTTCAGGCAGCAGTTGACATCTGGGGAGGGTGCCCACTACTAAGAGCACCAATTTTCTGTCCCTCTCTCAACAATCAGCCCTTATCCAGGGTCCATGGGTTCTCATAGTTTTTGCACTATGTGTGGCGCCTTGCTCAGTGGATGTGACCTGAATCAGGCCTTTGCAACTTCCATTCGGTTTCCCAAATTTTCAATGGCTGCTAATTACTCAAGTAGATTGCTTCAACAGGCATTTTTGTTCCTAGAATGGCAAAAGAAGCTAATGTAAATAGGACTCTGGTCTCCTAGTGCTTTTCATCCCAGGTAACAGATTTCTATAAAGTTCTTCATAAGAATATGAAGTTTAAAAATAGTTGAAAAATGACAATTAAAAAATGCAATTTTATCAGAATTCATATATGTGAGAGGGAGTTTCCAAATGTACAAATGTTGTTTGGAATTTGGATTTCATTTTTCCCCTGAGTATCAAAATTATTTTTGGTTGTAAGGTTTACTGAATACTGTACAGAGGGATTTAATCCATAATGTTCCTGAAGTATTGGATTTCAGCTTCTGAAAACCACAAATATCAAAGACAGGTAAAAGTTCAATTTAACTAAATATGATAGTCTAACTCCCTGGGGGAAAAAAAATCCAAACTTCCAAGATAAAATTCTGGCACAATTTACTCCAGTGTTTCAGTTTCATTTTAAAACAGCCACAAAAAAGTATGATGTCTCAGAGTGGGAGCAAAATTCCAACTTTCACAAATGTGTATTCTGAGACCCAGGCACAATTTCACAAACACTAAGTAAATATAACTAGTTGAGCAGGGTATAGAAATTCATATTTTAAAAAATATTTGTATATGTTATATGTACTCCATATTTTATGTTTCCTTTTTAAGGTTCTTCTTCTGACTGTAAGAACAATATATACTTGTTACTGAAAACTTTTAGTATTTTGATTTTGAAAATTTCAAATCTCCCACCACCCTGATACAGTCACCATTTTGGTGTATTTCCTTCTATTTTTATTTTCCCTTTGTGCATACCCGTACATACAGTTTTCTGTTCTGGTTTTGGTTTGGGGGGGAATTTTTTGTTTGTTTTTTTCACTTGTCACGAACTTCTTATTAAGAATTCTTCAGGAAAGCCTCCATATTAGAGTGTCACATAAATGCATTATACTTTATGTAGCCATTGTTCCACTGTTCGATATTTGAATTGCTTATATATTTCTTTTTTATAAATAAAGTGATATACATCCTTATAAATAAATCTTTGGCTACATCCCTCTTGTCTCTACAGACAGGACGTTAAACATTAGTGTGTTAAGACTATTTTAAGATTTTGAAAAGCGTTGCCAAATAAAACTCTTAACAGTTGTACTGCATTATGTTCCTACCAGCAGGTATGAGCCTGTCTAGCTTACCAACAGAGTAACTCTCAACACTAAGCACTACCATTGAATGTGTTTTTGCCAAAAAAATTGGTATTTTAAGGTACATTTCTTTGACTTCTAGTGAGATTAAGTATTTTTTTATCAGTTCATTGGCCCTTTTTCTTTTATGAATTGTCTTTTCCTTTTTTTTTTTTTGGTCAACTTTGCTATTTAGGTGTTTTCTTTTTGCACAGTTAAAAGTACTTCATATATAATTTGCTGCAAATAGGCTCTACCTTCCCACTTGTAGTTTGCTTTTATATTTATGAAGTTTTGATATACAGAAGGAATGAATTTTTATTTAACAAAAATTATCTTGGGGGGAGTGGGAAAGGGGAAGTTGTTTAATAGGTATAAAATTTTGGTTTTGCAAGACGTAAGAGTTCTGGAGATCTGTTTCACAACAATGTGAACAGACTCACTACTACTGAGCTGCGCACTTAAAAAATGGTTAACACAGCAAATTTCTGTTATTTTTTTTAACTTCAATAAAAAAGAAAACTGTTTTCTCCTTGTGGTTCCTCCCTTTGCTTATAAAGCCTCATCCCTCCATGTACTTATCCACTGTCTGCTACAGAGCAGAGGGGAGAGTGAAGCTGGGTTCAAACCAAGCCCTTCTCCCTCTTTTACATGATCTTTGCTCTGTGCTGATGACTGTATCCATTTCTGCCTTTTTCCTTAATCTAGATATCTAAGATTCTCAGTTTCCTTACTGCTCTAGTAACTTCTACCTTTTGCAAGTAAGAGATTACTATAGGTATAATAGTCAGGATTTTGATTTGAAGACTAGGTTTTTCCTCCATTAAAAACAGAATGAAATGGGAGTTGGGACTTTCAGCTGTGACTTAATGGGAAGGCTAGAAAATCTTTTCTCCCAAAAGCAACTGTAACTATGGACAAGCTAGACAAGCAGTCATTTTAGTGCTCTAGAAATCAACCAAGCTATGCAACAATTTGAGAACCATTGTAATTGAAAAACTTCACAACTTTGGGTCCTAACAATGAGTCTCTATGCAGTCTTGCCTGGAGCTGCTCCCATTCCCCCACTTGGCTCCACCGTCACAGAGGTTCTGCCAGGAAAGAGTTTGAGCTCTGGTGCTTGCACTGTCACGGTCAAAGGGGACTCACTGGGTGTGGAGCAGCGGGCGCCACCTGTACCCAGCAGTATTGTCAATGGAAGGAACTCTTGGCAGCAAATAAGCAGAGAATGGGACTCTACTAGCTTGAGGATGGGACTGGGGTTAGGACCAGCATCTGTCTGGCTCAGGCTACATGGGTGTGCAGTGGAAACCAGAGAGGACCCCGTCTATCCATCCACCCATTTCCAGCATGCACAGAGGAGACAGGAAAGGGCCCAGCGGACAGTAAGCATGAAGGCCGACTTGAACATAGCTGACACTGGAATGCATTCCCCTACCCCCAGATACACTGGCAGAGTATGGGAGCTTTCCTGGTTCAAGGTACTTGAACAAAACCTCTGTCTAATCATTGGCTAACTAGGCTATGCAGACACAGGGGTGAGCCCAAGAACTTAAGCTTTAAAAAAATTTAAGGAAAACTGAGCAGAAATATCTGTGTCCACATACCTTGGGGGAGACATATTTCACAGATTTATCAGGCAAGTTACTAAATTAACAAACCAAACTAAGAGTAACAACCACCATTGCGATGGCAAGAACGACCGGAATTCAGAGCTACCACATTTTCTAAGATCTCAAATTGTTGAAAGTTTTCAAAAAAAATTATGAGACATGCAAAGAAAAAGAACAGTGTACTCTCACACAGAACAAAGCAGTCAACAGAAACTTTCTGAGTGTCCACCAAAGCCAAAGACATCATAAGAAAATAAAGCCAAAGACCAATATCTTTCAAAAATGTAAATGCAAAAATTCATAAGAAAATATTACCAAACTGAAATGAGCAACATGTGAAAAGCATTATACACCATGACAAACTGGGATTTATCCTACTAATGCAAAGATGTTTTAATATTTGAAAGCCAATCAGTGTATTACCCTATTAATAGAATAAAGGACAAAACCACATGATCATCTTAATAGAGGCAGAAAAAAACATTTGGTGTAATACAACATTCATTCATGATAAAAGAACTCTCATAAATTAGGGATCGGAGGGAATTTCCTCAACACGATAAAGCGCATCTATAAAACAAAACAAAAAATCTACAGTGAATATTCTACTTAATGGTGCAAGACTAAATCATCATTTTTTTAAAATCAGGGAAAATGTAAGGATGTGACTCTTGTTTTATCTATTCAACAGCATACAGAAGGTTCTAGACAGGGCAAGAAGGAAAAAACATTAAAGCATTCAGATTGGTAAGGAAGAAGTAAAGCCCTCTTCATTTACAGATGACAAGATCGTATGTAGTAAATCCCAAGTATTCAACAGACAAACCACTACAACTAATAAACAAGGTTAACAAAGTCACAAGATATAAATCAATATACAAAAATCAATCGTATTTCTATCTACTAACAATAACAATTCAAATTAAGAAAACAATTCCATTTACAATAGTATCAATAAGAAAAAAATGCTTAAACTTAAAAGAAGACTTGTACACTGAA
This sequence comes from Smutsia gigantea, assembly GCA_032199065.1. Lineage (NCBI taxonomy): Eukaryota > Metazoa > Chordata > Mammalia > Pholidota > Manidae > Smutsia > Smutsia gigantea. The sequence continues at coordinate 22,513 of JAVSCE010005108.1, read as the reverse complement.
AACTATAAAACACTGGAAAGGGAAACTAAAGATTAAATAAATGCCAAGACATTCCATGTTTATGGATTGGAAGACTCTATTGTCAAGGCTCCTGTCACCCCAACACTGATCTATATACTGAACACAATCTCCATCAAAATCCCAGAAGGGCTCTTCTAGACATTGATATGCTGGTCCTAAAATTTATATAAAAATGCAATGGATTTAGGATAGCCAAGACAATTTGAAAAAGAACAGCAAATTTGGAGGACTTATACTACCTGATTTTAAAAGTTACTAAAAGCCAACAGTAATCAAGACAGTGTGATATTGGCACTCTGTCATAAAGATGGATAGTCTCCATAGATGTATCAGAATTGAGAGTCCAGAAATAAACCCTTACATTTATGTCAATTGATTTTTGACAAATGTACCAGGACAATTCAACAAAGGAAAGGATCATCTTTTCAATAAATGATGATGGGACAAGTGGATATACATATGCAAAAAATCTTAACTTGGAAACTTAACCTCATTTCATACACAAAAATTAACTTAAAATACATAACAGAGTTAAATGTAAGTGGTACAGTGATAAGCTTCTAGAAGAAAACAGGATAAAATTGTGACTTTGGATTATGTAGAGTTAAAATTATAATCCTTAAAGGTAAAAATTAGTAAATTGAGTTTCACCAACACTAAAAACTCTTTCGCGTCAAAGACATCAGTACACACCACAGACTTGTGAGGAACTATTTGCAAATCATATATCTCATAAGAGACTTGTATCCAGAACATATATATATTAAGTAAATACATACTTTTTTTAAAACTGCAAGGAACTATTGCAAGAATAGCGAGGAACTATTTGCAAATCATATATCTCATAAGGGACTTATATCCAGAACATATATATATATTAAGTAAATACATGTTTTTTTTTAAACTCTTAAAGTCAACAGAAGACAAATAACCCAATTAAAAATCGGCAAAAGACTTGAACAGACATTGCACCAAAATAAATAAATAAATAAACAGATGGTTAATAAGCACAGGAAAGGATGTTCAACAGCATTAGTCGCTAGCAAAATGCAAATTAAAGCCATGATGCGATGCCACTGCACACCCAGTAGGATGGCTGTAATAAACAAGACGACCAATACTAAGTATCCATGAAAATATGAAGACGCTGGAACTCTCATACATTGCTGGGGAGAATGTAAAATGGCACAGCTACTTTGCAAAACAGTTTGACAATTTCTTAAAACATTAAACATATGTCCTTACCATATGACCCAGCAATTCCGCTCTTAGGAATCTACCTATGAGAGATGTGCAAACTATAACCTGCACACCAAAAATTGGAGGCAATCCAAGAGGCCATCCACTAGTGAATGGATAAAACAAATTATATACATCCATCCATACAACTGAATACTATTCGACAATAAAAAAGAAAGGACAACTGATACATGCTTCCACATAGAAGAAACTCAAAAAATTATGCTAAGTAAAAGAAGTCAGATACAAAAGACAACATGTTAAATTATTCCATTTATAGGAAATGTGCAAAAAAGGCAAATTTATAGAGACAGAGACATATTGGTGGGTTTCTAGGGCTGGGGATGGGAGGGGGAATAGCTGCAAATGGACATGAGGGAACTTTCTGGGATGATGGAAATGCTCCAAAACTGGATTGTGATAATTGGTGCACAACTGTATACTAAAAATCATTGAATCAATATAATACCAGTGGGAGGACTTTTTTATGTAAATTAAAGTTCAGTAAACCTTTTTTAAAAATAGGATAAAACAGTTAATGGATCCCCTGATTAGCCTTTAACATTTTTTTTACTTTGTACTTTGTTAGTTTTATTTTTTTTTCCAGCTTTTTGAGGTATAATTTGTGTATGGTTTGCTACTATTTTCTCCCATTCTGTAGACTGCCTTTTCACTCTGTTGATGTTTCCATCCATTGTTGAGCAGAAGCTTTTTTAGTTTGGTGTAGTCTCACTTGTGTATTTTTTCTTTTGTTGCCTTTGCTTTTGGTGTCATATCCAAGAAATCATTACCAAGATCAATGTCAAGAAGTGTTTCCCCTATGTTTTCTTCTAGTTTTGCAGTTTCAGCTCTTACCTTCAATTATTCAATCCATTTTGAGTTACTTTCTGTGTATGGTGAAAGGTAAGGGTCCAATTTCATTATTTTGCACGTGGATATCCAATTTTTCCAACACTATATATTGAAGATGCTTTCTTCATTGTGTGTTCTTAGTACCCTTGTCAAATATTAACCACATATGCATGAGTTTTTTTCTGGGTTCTGTCATCTGTTCCACTGGTCCACATATGTCTGTTTTTACACTCATACTATACTATTTTGATTACTGTAGCTTTGTAAGATAGTTTGAAATCAAACGCCTCTAGCTCTGTTCTTCTTTCTCAAGACTACTTTAGCTATTCAGGGTCTTTTGTGGTTCTACATGAATTTTAGGATTGTTTTTTCTGCCTCTATTTTTTTTTAAGTCTGGGAATTTTATACAGATGGCATTGAATTTATAGACTACTTTGGGTAGTATGGACATTATAACAATATTAATTATTTTAATCTATGAACACAGGATGTCTCTCCATTAATTTGTGTCTGCTTTAATTTCTTTCATCAGTATTGTATAGCTCTCAGTGTATGTAAGAGACTTTTACCTCCTTAGTTTAGTTTATTCCTTAAGTAGTTGGTTCTCTTTGGTGCTTTTGTAGATGGGATGTTTTCTTGACTTCCTTTTCAGGTAGCTCATTGTTGGTGGATAGAAACTCAAGTGATCTTTGTATATTGATGCTGTATCCTGGAACTTTACTGAATTCATTTATTAGTTCTAACAGGGTTTTTTTTGTTTTGTTTTGTTTTTGAGGAGTTTTTAGGCTTTTCTATAAGATCATATCATTGGCAAACAGAGATAATTTTACTTCTTCCTGTCCAATCTGGATGCCTTTTATCTGACCTTTATTCTCCAGTCATGCCAAAAAGCACAGTACCTACTTGGTAAAACTGTGACTTTGAATGATTATTTTGGATCTCAATTCCCATGAGCCCAAGAAGCAGATACCCAGGGAATAAATCCTCCTGAACATGATATTCCTTGTGACAGATACCCAGAGAGCCAAAAGTCTAGGACAAGAATCATCATTAGCCATCTCGTGTGACACTTGCTGGTTTGACAGTATTATGCTGCTCCCTTATGTAACAAGACAACATGTGAGCCTGTCCCTGACAAGTATAAAGGTGACAGGGAAACAATACCCCCTAAGGAGCTCTGCAAAGGTCAAGGGACAGAGCTCCTGAACTCTTTTACCTACTGCTCAGGTTGCTGCATTAATAACATTAATTTTAAAGCATAGTAAAACTAACTTGATCTGAAATCAGGATTTTTGGCAAAAAAATGTTTCTTGTTCCTACCATTTACCTTTAGAGTTACATGGTCAATTAAGAGACCTATCGATTCTACCTGACTGATAAATCAGCAGGAAAAGTGGAAGATCCTGATCTGGAGCAAAACTTCCCAAGGGAAGTTCCCTCCAAGTCAGAGCTTTCTAAAGCACGGTCTACTCCCAGTGGCCCTCTCTCTTTTCTCGAACTCCAAAGTCCTGTCCAAGCTTCATGTAGTCAGATCCCTTTCTTGGTGTAAAAGGTTCACACAGCCGAGCCCTGGGCTGTTTTGCCAGTCCAGCAAGCTCCCCTCTTCGCTGCCCCCATGAGATAGCTTGTGACTACACCCTTGAGGACACAGCCCTTTTCTCTCTTTTTATTTCAAGCTCTCTTTCTCATTAGTTATCCAACCTTGTCTTCCAGAGGACAAAAAAAAACTTTTTTCCAGGGTGAAAAACTATCATCCCAGTGTGTGCAGGGGCTGCCAGTGATCTCAATAATACAACAACCAGCTAACATTCGTATGTGTTCCATGAGCACTTCTCGTGTTCATTTACCTTATCAGTGTTCATTTGAGTCCATTTTTTTTCTGCCCATCTCCCCATACCCGCTAGTGATGGGACCACAGCAAAAGGCTACCAAATTCCTCTTTCCAAGTCTACCATCACCATCACTGCCACTTCCCAGCCCCAGCCACCACCATCTGAGGCGGCCAGCAGATAGCCGTTGGACCAATCTTCCAGAAACACTGTTGTGGTTTTTCATACTTCTCCCTTACTTACAAATCTTCTATGATTTTCCCATCATTGATGGAATAAAGTTAAAATATTCTTGAGTCCTTTATCATCCTGAGATGAAACCTGACGCAGAAATAAATTCTGAAGGAAATGTAGTCCTGTTCCTTGATTACTCTGCTCTTCTATAGGGCCGGGAGAGGCCTTGTAGTCATACCTTCATGCTGCCCATGGTTCTCAGCTATGTTCTCAGTCTTAGCGGTGCTCTCACCTCAGTCACATGGTAAGGTGTAGGGAACAGAGCTTAATCAGTGACAGAGATTGTTGGGGGCATATGTCATTAGCATCTCCAAGACTTCTCAAAGAAAATATATGTTATACTGGCATTAAGCTGGACTAAGAGCTCGTTCCCAGGACCATAACATCTTGATCTGTAGGTAAAAATTCTCTCCCTGAACTCTGCTCCTGGCACTCTATACCCCACCAGGTACACACACTCCATATTAGTCTCTTCAGTTGTATCTTTGTTACACCTGTCCTTCCGCCTTCTTCATGGCTTGACTTAGAGGGCATCCTCCTCCTGGAAGCTCCTAATCCAACATTCCTGCACCTCCCGTCTCTGAAATCATATGTCACTCGTTTATTTTGAGTTCCCTGAATTCTTAAAATCAGTGGTGATGGTAGCAGTGTTTCAGAGAAGACTGGATGGGAACACCATCTAAGGCCATGCTCACCTCCGCCCTGGAAATCCACTCTGGCCAGAAAGAGAAGGGTAAAGCAGCCTCAGTCAGCTACATTTTGTTGTTGCCTCTGACTACTTGGTCTGTACAGTTTTCTCAGCTGCACCTGTAAAGTCAGCTTGAAGCCTGTCTTTTTATTTGTAATTCCTCCCTGGGTTGGGACAATACTACATCTACAGTCAGCCCTTCTGTAGATATGCTTTATGGAGATACTTCTGCCAAGACTTATCCAGATGTTTCTTGGATTTTTTTCCCATTCCATTCAATTTCTGTCTAAAAGGAGTGAAGGATCCTTCCTTCGTAGAAGGACCAAAACAACACAGGGCTCTTCATGCTTACCTAATCCAACTTCCTCATTTTACCCATATCACAGATTCAGACAAGTAAAGATTCACACATATGCAAAGACCTGATGGCGGTTGGGGGTGGAGAATAATTCTGCTATGATCTGAAAACCATGCCATTAAAATAAATGAGTCCCTGAGGATGAGAGAATCATTTGTATTGCTGATGAAATCATTATTTGAGCCACAGTGCCTGATTAACCATTGTCTGACCATCCCTTTTTACTGTAAATAAAATGTCTCAACCCCTGTAAGTACTATGGACTTCTCCATTTTAACGTTTTCTCACACAGTAAAGTTGAAGTGCTATATAACAAAATAGCTTTCCATTTTTATCATTAACCTAACTTTCTCTTTTTTCTTCCCTCAAGTTTTGAAAGCAAGTAGCAACATCAACTTCTTAATTTTCTTGTGTATTCTCTCTCCAACCAGTCTGTAAGCTATTTGAGAGGTATTTGCTCAGCCTGACACCTCTGGCAGTTAGTATAGTGCCTGGCTGGTAGTGGCTCAAATCATGGTCCTTGACTGAACGAATGGATGAGTCTTAGATACACAGTCTTCTCAAGGCAGTATATTGTTCATTCACTCTCAAAAGACTAACTTACTTAATGTACAATCGACCTTGGTTATTCTGAGAAGCCTTGGCAGGCACATCACCAGCCCCAGGAAAGACTGAAATTTTTGAGGTGCAATTTCCTAGGTCTTTCCTTTCAATCATATTTTCTCCCCATTTCAATATTTCCTCTGCCCTTACCATACAATGTTGTGGGATTTTTTTTCCCCAAATTTTCATATCAATATGAAAGTAGTGATAGAAACAAAACAGTGTAGGATAGTCTCATCTTATTTTATTTGGAGTTTACATTGATTTTTTAAGCAGTTAGTTTTGAACTTCACTATGCATCTGAACCACTCACTCAAATGCAGGACTTAGGGGTCCATTCCCAGAGATGCTGACTCAGTGGGTCCAGGTTCAGGGCCACAAATCTATATTTTTAATAATAATGCCCCCCAACACACACACACACACACACACACACACACACACACACACACACACACGGGGCCAGTGAGCCACACAATGAGAATCACTATTTTTAAGACATTTATGGGCAATCAGCCACCTTTCACCAGGTGGTGTGAGCAGATTTAGCCCTGTGTTTTTCTATTTTACTTTAGGATGGCATAGAAAAGACTGGTGAACTCATACCCATTACAGAGTTAGGAACTTAATGCCTTCACTTTAGATAATATTTGCATTTTAAAGACCCAAAGAGGCCAAATGTTCACCTAAAAGAAAGGGTCAATGATTTTGAGACATCACCATAGTTGATGGAAATTAGGATGACAGGGGCAGGTGCAGTCAGAAGGCACTTGTTTAATATTCAATGTACTCTTGTGCTTCCCAAATAATGGAGACCCTCAGTTACCTGGCTAGAGGGCCTCGGTTTGTTAACACAAAGCTATTTCAAGTGTAGGCTTAATAATCTAATGTCATGGCTTAGGCCACTGCTGAGAATTAATTATTTAGACAATTGTTAAATTCAGTCCACTTTTATAACCACATGTGCCCCTAGATGTATGAACCTAGGTAGGCTTTATCTTCCTGAGCCTCCTTTGGTTAATGAGAATAATTACAGCTCCTTCCTTGGATGGCTGTGAGGGTAATGTCCTTAACATAGTACTTGCTACATAATAAGTGCCCAGAAATGTAGCGACTGGTACTGTGTGAGGGCTGGGCACACAGACAAGCAGAACACAAGACCTCTGCCCACACACAATTGTGCACAGGTAGCCAAGGATGTATAGAGGAGGGACTCTTAATGGGAAAAGAGGGGGAGTGGGGCAGTGGCAGCTTCATGCTAGTGACAACTGAGGAGGGTTTTGAAGGATGAGTAGGAGCTTTGGGGAGGATGATTCTGGGTCTGCAGAAGAACTTTCTGAAACAGCTTGTGCAAAGTGATGTCTGAAAGAGCCTGGCTTATTTAAGAAAATGGCAAAAGTAGTCTGGTATCTCTGGAATATAGTTAGAAGAGAGCTGGCTGGGATAGTCTCATAGGCCCACAATTTATGGGATCACACTGGAACTCTTACTTACAAGGATGCCATGCTTGGTTTAATGTTCTCCTGTAGTCATCGTGAAATTCTTAATTTCTGAGCAAGGGGCCCTGCATTTTCATTTTTTTTTTTTAATATAATTTATTTTATTATCATTAATTTACAATTACATGTGCAATATTACGATTATTAAACTACCCCTTCATCAGGTCCCCCCCACCAACCCCATTACAGTCACTGTCCATCAGCGTAGTGAGATGCTATAGAATCACTACTTGTCTTCTCTGAGTTGTACTGCCCTCCCCGTGCCCCCCCAACATTACATTTGCTAATCGTAATGCCCCTTTTTCCCTCTTATCCCTCCCTTCCCGCCCATTTTCCCCAGTCCCTTTCCCTTTGGTAACTATTAGTCCGTTCTTGGGTTCTGTGAGTCTGCTGCTGTTTTGTTCCTTCAGTATTTTTTCTTTGTTCTTATACTCCACATATGAGTGAAATCATTTGATACTTGTCTTTTTCGGCTTGGCTTATTTCACTGAGCATAATACCCTCTAGCTCCATCCATGTTGTTGCAAATGGTAGGATTTGTTTTCTTCTTATGGCTGAATAATATTCCATTGTGTATATGTACCACATCTTCTTTATCCATTCATCTACTGATGGACACTTAGGTTGCTTCCATTTCTTGGCTATTGTAAATAGTGCTGCAATAAACATAGGTGTACATCTGTCCTTTTCAAATTGGGCTGCTGCATTCTTAGGGTAAATTCCTAGGAGTGGAATTCCTGGGTCAAATGGTATTTCTATTTTGAGTTTTTTGAGGAACCTCCATACTGCTTTCCACAATGGTTGAACTAATTTGCAGTCCCACCAGCAGTGTAGGAGGGTTCCCTTTTCTCCACATCCTCGCCAACATTTGTTGTTGTTTGTGTTTTGGATGTTGGCCATCCTCACTGGTGTGAGGTGATATCTCATTGTGGTTTTAATCTGCATTTCTCTGATGATTAGCGATGTGGAGCATCTTTTCATGTGCCTGTTGGCCATCTGAATTTCTTCTTTGGAGAAGTGTCTATTCATGTCCTCTGCCCATTTCTTAATTGGATTATTTGCTTTCTGTTTGTTAAGGTGCATGAGTTCTTTATATATTTTTGGATGTCAACCCTTTATCAGATACGTTTTTTATGAATATATTCTCCCATACTGTAGGATGTCTTTTTGTTCTACTGATGGTGTCCTTTGCTGTACAGAAGCTTTTCAGCTTGATATAGTCCCACTTGTTCATTTTTGCTTTTGTTTCCCTTGCCCGGGAGATATGTTCATGAAGAAGTTGCTCATGTTTATGTCCAAGAGATTTTTGCCTATGTTTTTTTCTAAGAGTTTTATGGTTTCATGACTTACATTCAGGTCTTTGATCCACCTTGAGTTTACCTTTGTGTATGGGGCTAGACAGTAGTCCAGTTTCATTCTCTTACATGTAGCTGTCCAGTTTTCCAACACCAGCTGCTGAAGAGGCTGTCATCTCCCCATTGTATATCCAAGGCACTTTTATCAAATATTAATTGACTGTATATGTTTGGGTTAATGTTTGGATTTTCTATTCTGTTCCACTGGTCTGTGGGTCTGTTTTTGTGCCAATACCAAATTGTCTTGATTACTGTGGCTTTGTAGTAGAGCTTGAAATAAGTGAGTGTCATTCCCCCTGTTTTATTCCTCCTTCTCAGGATTGATTTGGCTATTCGGGGTCTTTTGTGGTTCCATATGAATTTTAAATTATTTGTTCCAGTTCATTGAAGAAAGCTGTTGGTAGTTTGATAGGGATTGCATTGAATCTGTAGATTGCTTTAGGTAGTATAGCCATTTTGACAATATTTATTCTTCCTAGCCAAGAGCATGGGATGCTTTTCCATTTGTTAGTGTCCTCTTTAATTTCTCTTAGGAGTGTCTTGTAGTTTTCAGAGTACAGGTCTTTCACTTCCTTCGTTAGGTTTATTCCTAGGTATTTTATTCTTTTTGATGCAATTGTGAATGGAATTGTTTTTCTGATTTCTCTTTCTGTTAGTTCATCATTAGTGTATAGGAAAGCAACAGATTTCTTTGTGTTAATTTTGTATCCTGCAACTTTGCTGAATTCAGATATTAGTTCTAGTAGTTTTGGAATGGAGTCTTTAGGGTTTTTTATGTACAGTATCATGTCATCTGCAAATAGTGACAATTTGACTTCTTCTTTACCAATCTGGATGCCTTGTTTGTCTTTGTTTTGTCTGATTGCCGTGGCTAGGACCTCAGTACTATGTTGAATAACAGTGGAGAGAGTGGGCATCCCTGTCTTGTTCCCGATCTTAGATGAAAAGCTTTCAGCGTCTCGCCGTTAAGTATGATGTTAGCTGTGGGTTTGTCATATATAGCCTTTATGATGTTGAGGTACTTGCCCTCTATACCCATTTTGTTGAGAGTTTTAATCAGGAATGGATGCTGAATTTTGTTGCATTTTCATTTTGCAGTGGGCCCTGCAAATTATGGAGCCAGTCTCAGGGGCAGATGTGATATATGATTCATTAGTAAATGTATTAAGTGTGTGATTATGGGCCAGTTACTCACAGAGATGGAAAATACAGGGTTTTTTCTTTGGGGGAGGGGGGTGTCATGTAAAAATTAATGTTGGTCCCAGAAGAAGTTTTAAGGATATTTCTCTCCAACCTTAGAACTCAGCAAGCAGTAGTTTTTGCCATACTTAGATCTTTTAAACATCCATGCAAACATACATCTACCATACCAGACATTGGATGATAGTAGGGAATTTCTTTATTTTAGCTAAGTGTCAGATTTTTAACTCTTCCAGTGTTGATTCCTCTTTGAAAGTCTTTTGTGCCCCCTCTCCTGCCAGAATTAATAACTGCTTCTAGAATGTTTTCATGTTATTCTTGTATGTGACTCTTTTACATTTTTCACGTAAATTCCTAGAAATGGAATTGCTAGATCAAACAGTAAGTACATTTTTCATTTTGATAGGTATTGTTAAATAGTCCTTCAAAGAATTATACAAATTTACATTCTTCCCAACAACATGAGATACCATATTTGAAATAACCTTGCCAACACAATCTAGTTTCAGAATTTTTTAATTTGCCAATTTAACAGGTGGAATCCATGTTATTGGGTTAATTACATTTCTATTATTTAAAAAGAGGTCAAGTATCTTTTCATATATTCAAGACCCATTTGAATGATTTTTCTTTGTGAATTGCCTGCCTTTGCCCATTTTTCTGTTGAGTATTAGTCTTCTTTTTCTGTCCCATAAAGGTACTTTACATGTTAGGGATAATACCCCATGTATTTGTCATGGGCATTTTTACTTTCTCTATGATATTTCTCCCTGAAAAAAATATTAATTCATATGTACACAAATTTACCCATCTTTTTCTTCTAAGTCTTCTCACATTTTTAATGTTCAGAAATCCCTTCCTACTCTGAATGTAAAGACATTTTCCTGAATTCACTTCTTGTATTTTTAAAGCTTCATTTTTAAAAATATCACCTAAATCTCTGATACACTTGGAACTTGTTTTGGTGTGATGCATAAGTTAAGGAAACAACTTTTTTCCCACGTCTCAATACCCAATTATTCTGAATTGAATTTTCCCCACTGACTCAAAATGCCCACCTTATTATAATTGAAGTTCTCATCTATTTTGGGTCTCTTTAATGGTTCTGCATTCTGTTCCACAGCTCTGCCTATCCACGTGATGATGTAAAACCATTTTAGTACTTGAGGCTTTCCAAATATAGGCTGGTCTCCTCTCATTATACCTGCTTTTCACAGACTTCCTGGTTGTTACCTGTTTACTTTTCCATATGAACTTTAAAATCATCTCTTCTGGTCCCCTCCACTAAAATGTAGTTGGTGACATGATCAGATCTGAATTTCAAATAGATCACTCTGGCTACAGTGTGCAGAACGAGAGTGCATGAGGGAGGAGCAAAAAAAAAATGCTATTTCAGGGGTTCACAAGAGAGATGAGGATAACTTGGACTACAGTGTAGTAGAGTTGGAAAAAAATAGGATCAATGATATAGAAGAAGAAAAGTTGGTGAGACTTGGTGACAAGTGTGATGTGGCAGTTTAGGAAGAGGCAGGTGGTTTTCTAGTCTTGCCTGAAGCAACCCTGGGATTTAATCCAGTTCTGTAAAGACCCTAATCTGGATCAGTCCAAAGATGCAAGGTAAGTTTCAGAAGTGTTCTGAAAATCAGGGTCCTCTTAAAAAAAAAAAAGACCTGGAGCTCTTCTGTAAAAAAATATCATGGATTCAGGTGAGCTATCCCAAAGTGAATTGCCTCCTGCACCATGACTTGTATTAGGAATACCAAACCAGCTTCTAGGCTGTGGGGTATACCCATGTCCTCAAACCTAAATGGTTCTAAATGGCAATAGTGTATTCTGAGACATTCTGTCACATCACATTTGGGTCCTGCAGATTCAACTTGTGGTTAGTGAAGACAAAATATGATACTTCATAAGTTTTCCTTTCTTCAGTTCCTCAAAAAGTTAAACGGAATTACCATAAGAGTTCACTCTTGATAAGGGGTTGACATCCAAAATATATATAAAGAACTCATGCACCTCAACAAACAAAAAGCAAATAATCCAATTAAGAAATGGGCAGAGGACATGAATAGACACTTCTCCAAAGAAGAAATTCAGATGGCCAACAGGCACATGAAAAGATGCTCCACATCGCTAATCATCAGAGAAATGCAGATTAAAACCACAATGAGATATCACCTCACACCAGTGAGGATGGCCAACATCCAAAACACAAACAACAACAAATGTTGGCGAGGATGTGGAGAAAAGGGAACCCTCCTACACTGCTGGTGGGAATGCAAATTAGTTCAACCATTGTGAAAAGCAGTATGGAGGTTCCTCAAAAAACTCAAAATAGAAATACCATTTGACCCAGGAATCCCACTCCTAGGAATTTACCCTAAGAATGCAGCAGCCCAGTTTCAAAAAGACAGATGCACCCCTATGTTTGTTGCAGCACTATTTACAATAGCCAAGAAATGAAAGCAACCTAAGTGTCCATCAGTAGATGAATGGATAAAGAAGATGTGGTACATATACACAATGGAATATTATTCAGCCATAAGAAGAAAACAAATCCTACCATTTGCAACAACATGGATGGAGCTAGAGGGTATTATGCTCAGTGAAATAAGCAAAGCCAAAAAAGACAAGTATCAAATGATTTCACTCATATGTGGAGTATAAGAACAAAGAAAAAAACTGAAGGAACAAAACAGCTGCAGACTCACAGAACCCAAGAACGAACTAATAGTTACCAAAGGGAAAGGGACTGGGGAAGATGGGTGGGAAGGGAGGGATAAGAGGGAAAAAGGGGGCATTACAATTAGCAGATGTAATGTTGGGGGGGCAGAGGGAGGGCTATACAACTCAGAGAAGACTAGCAGTGACTCTATAGCATCTCACTATGCTGATTGACAGTGACTGTAATGGGGTTGGTGGGGGGGACCTTATGAAGGGGGTAGTTTAATAACCATAATATTACACATGTAATTGTAGATTAATGATACCAAAGTAAATTATTAAAAAAAAGAGCCCACTCTTAAGTGTATACCCAAAAGAATTGAAAGCAGGGACTCAAACAGATATTTGTATACCAATGTTTATAGCATCATTATTCACAATAGCCAAAAAGTAGAAACAACCTCAATATCAGATGAATTTGAAAAATATAGTATATACATGCAATGGAATATTATTCAGCCTTCAAAGGAATGACATTCTGACACATGTTTCAACATGGATGAACCTAGAAAGCATTGTGCTTAGTGAAATAAGCCAGAAACAAAAGGACAAATATTTCATGATTCTTCTTACATAACATACCTAGAATACGCAAATTCATAGAAACACAAAGTAGAATAGAGTTTACTAGGGGCTGTGGGGATGGGGAAATGGGGAGATATTGTTGAATGGATATAGTTTCCATTTGCGATGATGAAAAAGTTCTGGGGCTAGATAGTGATGATGGTTGCACAACACTGAGAATTTAATACCACTGAATTATGTGCTTCAAATGGTTAAAATCATAAATTTTATGTTACATAAATTTTGCCAAACTAAAAAAGAACATATTTATTTTAGGCTTTCTTATCTTTTGAAAGAATATGTCATGACAAGAGGCATCTCCTTCACCACTGAGACAAATTATGATCATGTGGTTATGGTTATGTCAAATTAGTTCTCTGAGACCTAGATATTATGGAGTAGGCAATACATGCTCTCATCTAAAACAATGCAAAATATTTTGGGAAACAAACTACATAGCCTGCATCTCCGGAAATCCCCTCCCAAGCAGCTAACCACAAAGGGAGGAAACATAACAGGGTGAAACCAAAAGTTTACAGTCAAAACTTAGAGTTCATGTTATTTCTTTCCGTGCAAGATAAACACAGTGCCAACGTGCACTGAGAAATGATCCAATCAAAGCAGTTAAGCTTTCTTTGCCTTCATCTTTCCTTACTCCATATTTTAGGGATAGTTTGCCCCCCAGTGTCTTTTGAAGCAAATAAGTCTAAAGCATTCCATTAAATAGAAGCTGTTTAAAACTCAGTGGAAAAATCACCTGAATATTAAGTCACAGAAATAGGCAGTATCCATTGAAGAGCTCTGAAGGCAGCTAGGGATGAAACTGAGTTACTATGGGTCAAATGGTATTACAGATGACACTGAGCTAGAGGCTGTCAAGCTACCAATACTACCTCCATGCAAAAAAAAAAATGTATATATATATATATATATATATATATATATATATATATATATATATATATATATACATATACACACACATATATTTGTTCCAGAGGATACCCTCAGTGGAATGTGTCATAAAATGCAGGAACATCTAAATGCACTAATAACCAATCTGTAAAGTCAAAGTAACATGGTATTCAGAAAAAGGAAAGCATAGTTGATTAATATTGCACAAATAAGTGGTTGTCAATTAGAGTGATAAAATCTTTAGCAAAAATTTTCTAAAAGCAAATTTTTCTAAACATACAGTCATCATGAGCTCAAAGACTGTGCAAACGTTCAGGGTGGGCTCAGTGAGAGTGCACTAAGGGAGGGATACAGGATGATGCTTCTCAAGGGAGGAACGTAGGAGTCCTTTCAAGTCATTGCTGTGTATGATGAGGATATCTACAAGCTTGTGGCTATGAATGACCTTGGGAAAATGCAAGATGTTAAAATGAAACTTTCGGCTGAGGTCCTTGAAATAGACACTACATTCCAAAGCAGTACAAGGATACTTAAGGGCAGGATTTACAAAGCAGATGGCATAGTAAAAAATAAAATAAAATAACCACCACACATCTGTTAGAATGCCCAAAATCTGGAATACTGACAACACCAAATGTTGGCCAGGTTTGTGGAGCAACAGGAACTCTCATTGTTGTAGGAATACAAAAGGCTACAGCCACTTTGGGAGACAGCTTGGTGGTTTCTCAACAAACTGGGCATACACATATGGTCCAAGCAATCATGCTCCTTGGCATTTATGCAGAGGAGTTGAAAATTTATGTCCACACAAAAACCTGCACATGGATGTTTATAGCAGCTTTATTCAAAATTACCAAAACTTGAAAGCAACCAAGATATCCTTCAGCAGGTCAATGGATAAATAAACTATGGTAGACCCAGACAATGGAATATGATCCAGGGCTAAAAAGAAATGAGCTGTTGAGGCATGAAAGGTTATAGAGGAAACTTACATGCATATTACTAGGAAGCCAATCTGAAAAGATTACATACTGTATGATTCCAATGATGTGACATTCCGGAAAAGGGAAAACTATGGAGACAATAAAAAGATCCATGGTTGCCAGGGATGAGGATAAGGGGGATAAACAGGTGGAGGATGGAGCACAGAGGATTTTTAGGCAATGAAAATATTCTGTATGACGTTATAATGATGGATACATGTCATTATATATTTGTCTAAACCCACAGAATGTACAACACCAAAAGTGAATTTTAAGGCAAACTATGGACTTTTGGTGATTGTGATGTGACAATGTAGGT
This sequence comes from Smutsia gigantea, assembly GCA_032199065.1. Taxonomy (NCBI): domain Eukaryota; kingdom Metazoa; phylum Chordata; class Mammalia; order Pholidota; family Manidae; genus Smutsia; species Smutsia gigantea. The sequence goes on along the minus strand of JAVSCE010005108.1, from coordinate 7,130 downwards.
TCATCAATTGTAACAAATGCATCATTCTGGTGAGTAAGATGATGATGGGGGAGGCTAGATACATGAGGGGACAAGGGGTATATAGGAAATCCATGTATCATCCTCTGACTTTTGTCATAAACCTAAAACTGTTCTAAAAAATCAAGTTAAAAAATTGTATGAATTGATTATCCACTTGGAAAAAAATTTTTTTTTAAAAACCCACCGGTGTTTTGCTAGTTAAAGCATCTACAGAAAGATGTTGTGAAGTCAGACACAGTCCCTAGAGAGACAAATTGGCTTAGGCAATGATCAGAATATGCCACTCCAAAATATGCTGTTTTGGCATAATGATTATTTTAAGCTGAAGACATCTGAGATTCAACAGATGCAAAAAAAAAAAAAAAACTTCAGGGAGCGTCCCTTGTCTGACTAAAAGCAGTAACTTCTGGGAAATACAGCTGCCATAAATCCTCTTCAGGGTGAATCTACTCCCAAATGGGACACTAGGAATAAAACCTACCCCAAATTTCTTCTCCAGGAAACTGTTAGGCCCCTGATGAAGATGTAAAGACCACTGGCCCCTGTATAGACAAACATTACCACAGATTCTCTTGTCTCCTTCTGTTCCATTTGCCTTTCCTAAAGAAACCCTATTTGTTCCTCCACAGTAAGCCATTTCTCCCTGTTCCCTTTCTTCTACTAAATTAGATATGTAACCCTTTAACCACCATTTAAGGAGCCAGCTACTTCCTCTGATGGTTCCCCTGTGCATATGAAATAGACTTTTTCTCCTGTTAATCTGTCTTTTGTCAGTGTAATTCACAGGCCCCCAGCACTGAACTTAAGAGTGTAGAGGAAAAATAGTTTTTTTTTTCTTCTCCTACTGCAAAAAGGGGAAGTTGTTGGCTCAGCCAGCTGAGCTGCAGGAAAGGTGGATTTGAGTTGGGCCTGGGGGATGAACACACCATGGGCTGGAGCACGACCAATCCTCTCTCCATCTCTCATTTCCACTTCTCTCAGTGTTAGCAGTCACTTTCTCCCACAACAGAATGGCTTCTTCCCCACACCAGAGGGGACCTGGCCACCAAATGGCACAGACTCATACCTAAAAGGTTTATTACCTAAGACAGCCTAAGACCCTCTTCAACTGGTTGAAGGTCAGAAACGCCCAGGACTGGTCAAGCTTGGTGAACATGTTTACCTCCAGTCAATCACTGAGTCAGGTAAACAGAATGGTGAGAAACTGGGGGCTCCCGCTGACCCACATATTGGGAAGCTGCATTTCTGTGAAGAGAGTACTACTCCAGGCAGACAAAACAGTAACCGTTCAATGCACAGTCCTTGCAAACAACATTGTGAAGCCCTTAGGAACAGAGTCAGGCCACCTTGTGGCATCCCATGGCATACTGAATCCCTGGATTTCTCTGCTAACACTGGGTTGGCAGGGGTGGTTGGGAGCAGTGGGATCCTGCCCTGAATCACAGCCAGTCTTCTGCAGCCTTTTTTAGCTTGTCAATTCTCAGCTCCCAGAGGGCTGGACCCAACTCTACTCTATCTTGCTTTATTTGGACAATTTCTGGAATAATGTTGCCAGTATTTGAGATGCTTATCATCTCTTCCACATAACTCCGGTTTCCCCCAACTCTGTACTCCCTTGATTCAGTGTTATTTGTGTGTCTTAAAAACTCAGACCCCAAACTAAATTACGCTGTGCTCCTCTTCAGCGTAGACCTTGGATTATCAAATTATCAAATAATGTGAGTGGGGTGAGAGTGAAGATCAGCCTTTCTTCCCCCCCCCTCTCTGCCCACTGCCAGCTCTGTCTTCATCTCCCCTCTTGGCTTGGCTCCCCTACCGCCAATACCCACCCTGCACAGTTACCCATAAAAGAATGTAAGAGAAGTGTCTCTACACTTGTAAAGTCTGTGTATCATGCCCTTCAAAGCCTTAGGTAGATAAATTTAGACATAAAACAGGAAGTAATTCTCTATGTGGCTGAGAGATATCTAAGAGAAGTTATCGCCCCGCAGTATTTTAAAGCTGAAGTGTGGGACAGCAATGGCAAACATTAACCTGGATCAGAACCACCTGGAGGGCTTGTTAAGCCCCATATTGTTAGGCCCATCCCCAGAGTGTAGAGGGTTTGGGGTAGGACCTAAGAATTTGCATTTCTAAAAAACTGATGCTGTTGGTCCAGGGACCCCATTTGAAAACTATTATGGTGGAGATTTAAGAAGAGACAGAAAACATCTCTACACCACAGATCTGTCGACTGAAATTGAAGGTGTTGGGCTAGGTGCTCTTTAGGGCTGACTTCCATGATTATAGTGGTAAACAGGGGGACTACATATGTTCTGTGCAATCTATTCTCATTATCATAAAATAATTATTGATTACTAAGATACCATAAAAATTTCCAGGATCTTCACAGCTCTGATCTATATATAGCAAAACGTCATTAAACAAAATTCATTAAAGTTACTTATGGTGAAAATCTTAAATTATAGAATATTTTAAACAAATGCCCTTTTATTCATAATCTCAACTGGCCACCTACAAAAATGCTTCAAAGAAAAGTTTTCATTGACACAGCTTTACAAAACAAATTAATAATTAGCATGTAAGGATTAGTATGTAATTAATGTTTAAAGGCCTTAAGTATGATTTAAACTGTCGATCAACAAAACAGGTATCTTCTCCCCTTTCCCCCAACAAATAAATATTACTTGCATTTTAAAACTGTGTCCACTCTCCTGAAATAGCTATGCATGCTCTTAACATCTAATATTAGCATGTGACGAATATGCCACAATTTGAACTGTTATTTAAATATTGCTCCTTTGCCCTACATAAATACATTTTATTTACATGCTTATTTGCTTAACTGAAAGGATTCCACAGTCCTGGAGCAGCTGTGTCATCCTCCATGGCTAGTCTTTGATCACATGCTGCCCTCCCTCCAAGACCTAATGCCCTTCCACTCAAAACCGTAGCAATTCTTAGAAAAATGTTAGAAATGAAGAGGACTCAGAAAGTGTCTACTCTACACACCCAATCTAACCCACCAAAGCTGTCCTCAGGGTACCATGCCAAGGAATTCCTAGACTCTGAGTGGACAGCCTTAGCAATCATGAGCTTTGAATCAATTCTTGATGCTAACACCTTGTAAGGAGTCTGCAAAGGTACGTCTGTCAGTAAACTGAGGAATAACCATTGGTAAACTCAGTAAATCCCAGGAAACTGAGAACAGGTCAACTATGAAGTAGAGCCATATTTAATCACCTTTCTACTTAAGTGGACAAATGTTACTGTTATTAATCATGAACACTCATGGTTGTCACATTTAAAAATATATATAAAGTACCTATTACCTACGAAATAATCATGCCTTCATTGGTCAGATTCCTTTAACTCGGAGTCCACCATTTCTAATCCTAGAAAGTTATTTCTCTTTGTTCCTTTGGTAAATTACTGACTACATACACCAACAATACAGAAATAATACAAGAATCATAAGGTTCAAAACCTTGCTTTGTTACTTTTTCATGTTTGTATAATTTTTGTCTCCTCAACAAGATCATGGGTTCCTAGAAAACATGGGTTCTGTTTTATATTTTGTGTCCCTTGTCAGCTGTATCTGAGAAGATAGACAGAATCTGTAATCCCGAGTCCCCTGGCCAACGTCTGCTTGGTTCCCAAGGGATATATGTATATGGAAGCATGTTATACAGGACACATTACAGGCAAATGTACACTCTTTACCACTGGGTAAGTCATCAGTCAAAATCCTTACAGTGGGATTCTTCCTTGATGGAATGCCATAGACTAATGGGGAACCACTACTTTACCTCAAGGCCCAGAGCAGAGCCAGCCTCATCTGTTCTTTCCATACTTCCTGTCTTCTAAATGCCACCCTGACCCCACATTGCCTTTCAGCTGCATGTCTAAACCCCCACCCCACCCCTGGTCTAGTTGGCCTTGGTTCCGAGGCCCTCGGGCTGGAGTAAGGCATTCCCAAACAAGACGGCAGGACACAACAGACCTAATAAGCAGAATGAGCCAGTCTTTACACAGAAGAACAGAAATGCAAATACCCAGGAAGGTGAAAGTGACAGCAGATTGGCTGGAGGTAAGTCAGAACCAGCCAGAGGACGGCGTATGGTCCTTTAAAGGTAAACTGGATAATATTTTTCATGCACCAGCAATATGGTCCCTTGTTTGGGATACTCTTAAAGGTCCTGTCTCTTTGGAACCCTGGCTGGGCAGGTGAATTCAGAGATCCTACTGGAAAGGGAGAATTCAAAAGGGGATCGGGACTAGGGTGGGAGGCAATGCCCATGTGAGAAGCTGGTAGAAGCTGGATGTGTAGAAAAAGAATAGCCCTTCTCCCTTAAGAGTGGGCCTAATAGACAGGCCTTCACCTGTTCCTCTTGGGCTCTCTATGGGTCACCTGTGCTTCTCCCAGTTTTATCATTCTGACTCGGAAGAGAAAGAAAAAGAATCAAATGGCCTTGGAGAATTCAGCCCTTTGACTCTCATCAGAGGTCCCTCCAGCGCTATGCCCTTGATTCCAACACCAACATACAGAAATACCTGTTCTCCAAAGGTAGAATGGAAGGCAAGGATCCTGGGCTCTCCCTAGAGCAATGGTTCTCACCATGGCTTACAAGTAGATGGGGAATTAAGGAAAAAATCTCAGTGACCAGGCAGTATCCCCAAGCCAATTAAATAAGAATCTTGGGTGAGGCCCAGAGATTAGTGTATTTTAAAACTCCCTAAATGATTTTATGTACAGTTAAGGCTGAGTACCTTGACTGCCATGGAGATTAAGCCTCCATTCTAAAGCCTGGCTGTACATTAAAATCAGTTCTTGAGAGACTTTAAAAACTCCTGGTGCCTGCATCCCAGGCCAACTGAAATCAGAATCACTGGGATTATGGCCCAGGTATCAGTATGTTTTTAAGGTTCCTTGGGTGATTCCTTTTGTGTGTATGTGGTAAACTATATGTAACATGAAATTTACTATTTTTAAGTGTACAGTTCAGTGGCATTAAGTATATTCACAATGTTGTGCAACCATCACCATCATCCATCTGCAGAACTTTTTCATAGTCACAAACAGAAACTGTATCCATTAAGCAAACCTCACCATTCCGCTCCTCCCCCCAGGCCCTAGTAACCTCAATCCTACTTTCTGTCTCTATGAATCTGTCACTTTTAGGTACCTCATAAAAATGGAATCATATTCTATAGCATCTCACTACGCTTATGGACAGTGACTGTAATGGGGTTGGTGGGGGGGACCTGATGAAGTGGATAGTTTAATAACCATAATGTTGCACGTGTAATTGTAGATTAATGATACCAAAATAAATTTTTTTAATGGAATCATATAATGTTTGTCCTTTTGTGACTAGTTTCCTTCACTTGGCAGAATGATTTCTAGGTTCATCCATGTTGTAGCATGTGTCAGAATCTCCTTCCTTTTTAAGGCTGAATAATATTCCATTATTCAATGTAGCACATTTTGTTTATCCATTCATCTGTTAATGGACATTTGGGATGTTTCCACCTTTTGGCTCATGTGAATAATATTGCTATTAATATTGGGGTACAGGGATTTGTTTGAGTCCCTGCTCTCAATTCATCTGGGCATATACCCAGAAGTGGGACTGATGGATCATATGGTAGTTCTATGCTTAACTTTTTTCCCTCAGTTTTATTGAGATATGACTGACATACAGCAGTGTAAAAGTTTAGGGTATATAACATAATGATTTGACTTACATATACCATGAGATGATTATCACAATAAGTTTAGTTAACATTCATCATCTTACATAGATGCAAAAAAGAAAAACAGGGAACCTTTTACAAATCTGAGTGTCATCCTTATGCAGAACTAATCTTCTCTGTACTGTTCCAGTTTTAGTATATGTGCTGCCAAAGAACATGTTCAACTTTTTAATTAACTGAATACCCTCATGTGGTTCTTATGTGTAGCCAGAGATGAGGAACACTAGTGTGCCAGAATCCCTCTTACATCCTAAAAGAGTACTGATAGGTAGTCGGTAAATACTGTTGAATGACTTTCTCCATAAATTTCTTGGTAGCCCCACACAGGTGTTATTGTTACCAAGTCCAAAGACTACTGGGTGGATTAATGTAGTTAGTACCCTTTTGAAAATTCTGACAGTGTTTCATGGCCACGAGAAATATCACATCAATGGTAGTTCCTACACATGTTGAAACGTGTCCCCAGTGATTTATTAGTACTAATCATTTAAGTACTAGAGTTTCTGAATGATTTGCTTTGTAGATAATAAAGTAGAACTAATTCAAGACTTTTCCTATCATAATGCCACATCTACTATGACATTCAGTAGTATTCCTAGCATAATACTAGTGCTCAGATACATTTTCTTGAAATAGAAGGAAAGAGGAAAGGTAATGATATCTATGTGAGTGTGTTGTACATATGAACATCTTCCATCTCATAAAGCATTGCTTAACCATCTGCGGATAACCTCATGGGAGTTCCTTTGTATGTGTGGAATATTTTTTTCTCTTGCTGCTCCATATGGTATTTCTGCCCAGTATTTTCACACTTCCTTCTTACTGCCAGCAGTACACTCACCACTCCCTTTCCTTGCCTTAAGCAGAGATTGGATTTCATCAACCTTCTATACAGTACTCTAAGCATTGTACAGAAAAATCCACGAAGACTGAAATGTAGTGGGTATCCTGACTAGCTCATATCTATCTGGGTTATCTATGCCTTTCATTGTCTTTGACTACACTATTTTGCAACTCTAAGTAAAAAACTGATAGTTATGCAAGTAATTCTTAATTATAAATAAAGTTGATTTCCCTCCTCCACTATGAAGGAAACCAATTTTGCACTTATTAAGCTAATTTGTTTTAGCATTCTGCTGGGCTTACATATTTACCCTGTCTTTGGATTCTCCTTTGAAGTGGTTATAACACCTTTCTGGTTCCCTTGTTCACTAATGTGTTAAATAAAACCTTCGACACATGTTCACTGTACATTTGTTGAGGGTCATGATTTTAACTTTCTTAAAAAAACTATCCCTAGAGGGTATTATGCTCAGTGAAATAAGCCAGGCGGAAAAAGACAAGTATCAAAT
>JAVSCE010005107.1:0-36910 GCA_032199065.1 Smutsia gigantea | reverse complement strand
GTGGACTGCGAGACTACTTCCTTCCCCAGCGAGGGAAAGTTTTCAGCAATTATTTCTTCAAAGACACTTTCTATCCCTTTTCTCTCTCTTCTTCCTCTGGTACTCCTATAATGCGAATATTGTTCCGTTTGGATTGGTCACACAGTTCTCTTAATATTCTTTCATTCCTAGAAATCCTTTTATCTCTCTCTGCCTCAGCTGCTCTGTACTCCTGTTCTCTGTTTTCTATTCCATTAACAGTCTCTCGCATCTCACCCATTCTGCTGTTAAGCCCGTCGATCGCTTGTCTGCTTTCTGTATTGTCTTTCCTCAGTTCTCTCACTTCCTCCCTCAGCTCTTGCACATTTCTCTGTAGGTCCATCAGCATGGTTATGACTTTTATTCTGAATTATTTTTCAGGGAGGCTGTGCATTTCCATCCCTTCAGACTCCCTCTCTGGGGTTGTCTCGTTGATTTTGGTCTGAAGCATATTCCTCTGTCTTTTCATGGCTGTAGAATTCGTCACTGATAGTTGCCACGTATGTCAGCTGGGCTCTTTAAGACTTTAAAAAGAGAAGAAAAAAAAAGAGAAAAAAAAGAAAAAAAAGAAGAAAGGAAGAGAGAAAGAAAAAAACCAAAACCAAAACAAAACAAAACAAAAAGCCCACTGGACGTAGATTCTGTGGGAATGCTGTAGGTGGCGCTATTGCCCCACTATTCCACAGCTGTGACTGTGCCGCTCCGCAGGGCCCTTTATCACTCTGGCAGGGGTGGGAACGAATAGGAGGCTGTTGATCTCAGTGAGAAGTGTTAAGTATGGCTACGCTTCCTCAGTCGCCAGCTAAGGCGTCTGAAACTCCCAGGACTCCCAGCCTGCTGGGCTGAGTGTGCTGGGGCGATCCGGCTCCTCCGCTGGGCTCCTGTCTCTTTAAGACCGCTGAGGAAAGCGCGCACTTTTTTTTTTTCCTTCCCGGGAGCCGGCTGCAAGCCCCCTGGCGCGTTCCCCGCTCAGATCCTGCCCCTCTGTCTCTCCAATCTCCGCTGCACTGCGCAATGTGGGTCAGCGCTCCCCGCGCAGATCCCCGGGGCTGGCTACTTCGCGGGGTGCACTTCCACTCCCTCCCGGCTCTGACTCCTCTCCCTCCCGGCTCTGACTCCTCTCCTCCCGCCGGTGCGCTGGGGTGGGGGAGGGCTCGGGTCCCGCCGGGTCGTGGCTCCGTATCTTACCCGCCTCTTGGGGTGCCGAGTCCTCTCGGGTGTAGCTGCACGCTGTGCGCTTTCCTGTGTATTCTCGTCTCTCTTTTAGGAATAGATGTATTTTCTGTGTTATCGTAGATAAATATAGTGTTGGGAGGAGATTTCTGCCACCCTGCTCACACCGCCATCTTCCCGGAAGTCAAAAAAGTTTTTAATTATGACAAAATACAATCACAGTGGCTACCATGATTAAAGAAATAATTTTATCCAATTTTAATTAAATTTAAATAGCTGTATGTGGCTAGTGGCTACCATGTTGGACAGTATAGCATGCCTAAGTGTACTTTCAATGAATAGTGTGTACATTTTTTAGAATTCCCTTTTTATTCTATGTTTGTTTTGATTATATTTGTTGACATGACTTCATGCCTGCTGAACCTGATAAAAACACTGGGGCTAGCTTCTGTAAATCTTATTTCTTCTTTTTATTCTCTATTATTAATTTTTGTTATATTTTATTAATGTATCAGTCTGTGATGTTTTAGAAATTTAAAAATCTGGTTCTTTGCTACAGGTAGTCTGAGAACCACTGAGCTCAACAGATGTCATGACGCGGGCGAAGGTCCTGCCTCCCTCGCAGGAGTATTTCTCATTGTAACTCTACATGGTGGCATTCTGGAGAAGGAAGTGATGAATGGAGAGAGGAGTAGAAGACTGTTTTAGTTTATGTGGTCAGGGGAAGCCTCTCTGAAATGGTGGCATTTGAACTGGGAAAAGAACATTCTAAGTGGGATAGCATGGCAAGGTTTTGGGAGGCGGGAAAAGGGCAAGGCACATTCTAAGAATGCAAAGGAGACCAGCACGGCCTGACGTGAGAATGGAGAAATGGGATGGAGAGAAAGCCAAGAGCAGGTTTTACAGTCATACAGACCTTCTCCTCTCTTCCTCACCTATAGTACACGTAAGAGTTCATGAACCACCAGTCTTGATATGCATGAACAATGTGGGAGTATGTCTGAATGAGGGCCTTATTCAAAATGCACTTGAAGAAACAGCCAAATATGATCTTACACTTGGCTTTGGTTGTATGGAAAGAATTATCTCTGTGTTTGCAGTACAGGAAGTGGATGAGCGATAATTACTCTCACAAGAAGTTAGGGGGTGGGGTTCCCATGCCACAGATTAGACACTGAGGCTCATAAAGGTTATGTAACTTGCCTAAATCACATAGCTAACAAGAAACAAACTCAAGTTCATGCCCTTTCTAGTCAACTGCCTTTCTTTAAAATGTGCCCCAAACAGCCCTTTTACAAAACAAACATAAAATTGTCTATATTTTAATTTGTTTTTGGTGATGATATAAACAGGCAGAGAAATGTAGCAATTATAGACTTTGCATTTATTTTGAGAGTTCCTCCTTTCTGCAAGTTTCTTGAAGCTGTAATAAATTAGCACAAACTTGGTGGCCAAAAACGAAGACATTTATTCTCTCACAGTTTTGGAGACCAGAAGTTCAGAAGCAAGGTGTTGACAGCCCTGTACTCCCCCCAGAGGCTCTAGGGGACAGTGTGTTCCTTGCCTCTTGCAGCTTCCAGGGACCCCAAGTGTACCTTAGTTTGTGGCTGTATCCTGCCAACCTCTGGTCACATGACCTCCACTTCTCTAGGGGTGTCTATTATAAGGACACTAGTCATTGGATTTGGGGCCCACTTAGATAATCTAGGATGATTTCAACTAAGATCCTTAACTTAATTACATATGCAAAGACCCCTTTTCCAAATAAGGCCATACTCAGAGGTTCTGAGGATTAAGATGTGGATACATCTTTTTTGGGGGCCACCATTGAGCCCACTGCACCGTCCCTGTGCTTCAGCCTGGAAACTGTCCCCAGGTGGTCAGCAGGGGACTGAGGCCCAGCTCATTCACTCTCCTCTCAGGGATCTCTGGCCTCCACTGCCTGTTGTGTGGAAACCATTGTTTCAGATATTTTGCCCAGTTTTCTAGTTGTTTAAGCAGGAGGTAAATACAGTCTCTATTACTCCAGCATGGCCAAAAGTGTGAATTCATTGAGTATGGAGACCTTTTCTGTCTTGCCCATGGCTGCATCAACCAACAGAAATGATTGGAGCGGAGTAATCCTTCTGTACAATTAGGCATTAATTTAAATCCTTTCTCTCTTATTTAGGACCAAGTGGCCGCAACTCCTTTTACCTCAGGCAGGTGGGTGAGCTTGAGCTGTTTCTCCTAGCTGAGTATCTGCTAGTGCAGGTCAGAGTTCCCTCAGTCCCCTCTCTGCGCCCTTGGGTGGGTTTTCATGGTTAATGCGAAAAACCAGCATTGCGAAATTTAAGAGATTTGCCGTTGGAGCACATTTTATATAATGATTTATAAGAAGTAGACTTTACCTGTGTTTTAAATTAAAAGAACACAGGGCATTTTGGGAGGAGAGACCCCTGTGGGGAAGATGAATGAGTAGCAGTATTGTCACAGGGAACTCAGGCCAGACAGTGTCTTGATGGAAAAGACAAATGATGTGGCAGCGAGAAAACATGAGAGGCAACAGGTGAGAAAGAAGCTTGTCTGTCAAAGAACACAATTTATAAACTATGTCAGTCCATACTGACAAAAACTGGGTCATATATGAAGAAAAATGGCTTCTGCTTTCATTTCCACATTAACACACTAAGTTAAACAAGGAGACAGTTATTACCATTGCAACATCATTTTTGAGAGCCTTTGCTGTACAGCTGTTTGGCTTATCCAAAAATCTGTTTCTGTCTTGAATGTACAGCTTGGTTTGTTTTGAGTTTATTATTTCAGACATTTAATGGCAAATATAAAATAATGGACATCTGTTATAACAAGCCTAACAGTGCAGAGGTAGATAAAGAATGAGTTAGAAATCTCCTGCTTTAATTACAATCCCAGGTGTGGTAACCACTATTAATAGCTTAATGTGTACCCTTCTACATCTTCCTCAGTGTTCCAGTGAACATATATTAACATATTTACAATTCAGTGGGTAGATGCTGTTTCATAAAAATATGAACAAATGAAATATATAACTTTTTTTCTCATTTAACGAAGATTAGATACATCCCACCCAATAAATAGGTAGAGAGGTTTACCTCAGATTTTTTAATCTAGAAGGTTAATTTACTAGCACCCTTGTGATTGCAGACTGTTTTGATTTTATTGTCATGGATTTCTGAGCCTGGAAATATAACCTTTCAAATGCACTCACGTCCCCCCGATTCTGCCTGTCCTGTGGAGAACAAAGGGAGAATGAAGATGAGCTGTGAAAGCCGGTAATTACTCGATACAGCACATGGCCAGCAGCCTCCTGCTACAATATTTACGTCCTATTCCATTGAGACGCCACTCTGCTCACATGACTCGAATGCAGTTCTCACTCCACCAGGAGCAAAGCCGAATCCAAACTGCATTGGCAGCTTTGCACATGCTCCGTCTGGCCCTATGAATCCTCATTCACCCATTGAGATTTCTTTTGTTTTAAAGCAACATTCCAGCTGCTGATGCTCCGTGACCTCCAGTGTTTCCCTGGGCCAGATCCAAGGCAGGTGCCCCTCTAATACTGCTTTCTAGGGTTTGAGCTTTTTTGTTTATTTCTTGGGTGGAGGGAGGTGGAAAGTGCATAATACTTACAGGCAGGTATAACTGATGAATGAGGCCATAAGAAGTAACTCTTTTCCTGACAGGTATTACAGGAATAACATTTACCTATTTCCATCATTTGCCTTGACAACAACCTGCAGCTTAAATGCACATTTAATTCTCAGGGGTCTTGGCAAGTAATGCTGTGTCTGACGGATGTGTTGACTGTAATGTGTGAGATGGTGTTTTCTCCTCTCTAGAGACCTGGATGCTTTTTGCCATTCTGATGGTAAATGATGAGACAGGCAACAATGGACTTCAGCACTCCATCTGTGTTCGATCAGCAAAAAGGTAAAAACGCTCCTTTAATACATCCTTTGGTTTTCTCATCTTTAGTTCAACAGTTCTAAGGGGAAAGGGTAAGGTGTGTATGGTGGGAGGGGGTGGGGAGCGTATGGAAAGAGGATTTCACGTAGAAAGCAAACCTGTTCTAAATGTTCACTTCTTATCTGATAAGCATTTGGAAGGCAAACAGAAGCTATGGTCTGTCTTGTGAAAATGCTCCTACTACAAATTTAAAAACTAGGTTTCAAGCACACCAGCTATTTCGTATAGTACCATCTTTATTCTCACTGGTTTTTTCCAAATCTTTAGAAGTAATATTAGAGCAAGTAATATAAAATGAACAAATCATGTATCTCTTTTCAGTCTGTTAACCCAGTACCTCCTTGCTCTAGTTTCATACATGTCTCTTATTCCCTTCAGGAATAGATGGTGCCCAGATTTACACTGTAGTTGATGTACTTTCTCATTTGATGTGTAATGATTGGCCACTATGTTATTCTTTGCAATGACAGGATATATCTTTCTTACTCATAAAATTTCCAGAGTGGAGGTAATTTTCCATATGAAAATATTGCTGTAAACTAGCCCATCCTCATAAAAAATATGTAGTCAGCCACAGAAGTCTATGTGTTGCACTGTGCATGGGAAGTGTGTATCTATGCATATGTGTAATACCTATGTGTAATTATGCATCTTTTCTATGTACAGGAAATTTCCATTATATAAATGTAATAAGTATTTTTGAGAATTAAAAAATAATATCTGATATCTAAACCTTTCTATGGTCTCTGAATATGTATGCTTCAGGATCCTAAGGTTCTTTGGTCACTCACTGTTTTGGCTACAACATGAAAATGGTGGTTCATGAAAGCCTCATTAAGAAAATTTGTTGCTACTTTCTTTTTCCCTTTTCATGCTCTAGGCCATAGTGTTTACTACCCTTTAAGCTACAACTGGTTTTCATCGGTGAATTATTTTAGCTCAGTATTTTCTCAAATATTAGCTTTACATTTAAATTTCTGAATATATGTATATATATATTGATCTCTAGGTCTTAACTCATTTTGAATAGTGTGTGTGTGTGTGTGTGTGTGTGTGTGTGTGTGTGTGTGTGGCCCTTCAGAATGTGCTGGCTCACACGGCCTTTGGATATGAACACCAAAGAGAAATGGATTGCTACAGCTATGCCCACCACTGTCTTCTTCCCTTTACACATTTTGTATCATTGATGGCAATGATCAAAAGTGAAAATATGATCAGACCCAAAGACCTCATACTGGCTGAAAAATGACATTGTTGAGTTATGCAGTCCAACTGTTATGGGTTTATTTTTTTAACCTAATTTTAGGGAGCTGGAACTGATTGTGGAGAACTAGCCCTTCATAATGAATTCATCTGTTCCAGTGCTGTGTCTCCCAATAGGACTGAGCCCAAAACATAGTTAAAATATTAATTTATAATATTTATTTTCTTATAGCACCTTTCATGTGAAAAATTCACAGCAACTCCTCCATCCTAGGGCTGATTCTCCCCCGTGTAAGTTAACCCTCTCCCTGCCATCTCTATCTCCACTTCTCAATCCTTTCTCTCTAGAGGTTCTGTGGTATGGTGGGAATAGCATGGGTAACACAGGTTGGAATGACAGATGGACTACTTCTCCACTGTGTGATCTTAGCAAGTTGTACAACCTCTCTGGGCCTTAGTTTCCTCAGCAATAAAATGGAGGCAATGACGCTTGCCTAGAAACAATATTTTGTGAGAATCCAATATGATATATAAAAAGCACCTGGCACATTGCCTGATGTGCAGTAAGTACTTTCAAATGTGGCTGCTTTTGTCATTATTATTGCTGTTACAGTGATTACCACCCTGGACACTGTGTTCTCAAATGTGAGACTATTCCCCCCTCTATCTCCAGTTTGCATTTAGCAGTCCTCAGAACAAACGAGAGCTTAGTTAATGCTGGTTGACTAAATAACATTAATTATTTTTGTCAGAACTCCAGGGTACCATTTAGAACAACTGCCTAGAATAATTAATTTGCTAAATGATAACTGAATAGTTCTATTATCATGTTAGTTCTCTGTAAAAGCATGAAAGGCCATAACAGGTTTAGACCACTATATAGATTTTAAATACCATGTTGTTAGGAAAACCACAGTGAAGTGACTTCCTCTCAAAAAGTTGAGTGTAAGGCCTTAGCAGAGTGTTTTCCATGAATTCTGGATATCTGGCTACTGGCTTTACATGCAGATGTTGAGAAACACCATTACATCAGGAAGATTCTTAGAGGTCATTTAATCCACTGGTTCTCAGTCTTGGCCACACATAAGAATCACCTGGACTGTTTTGGAAATGCTGATGCCTGGATTGCACCCTGGAAACTAATTTAATTGGTGTGCAGTATGGCCTAAAAAGCTATCCAGAAAGTTCTAATGTGCAGCAAAGACTGAGAACCACTCACCCAATCCATGCCCATTTCAGATGGGAAAAGTGAAGCACAGAGAAGTTAAAAGAAGGGCCCTCTTTATCGCAGTAACACCCAGCTAATTAGTAATAGAGGGGACTGAGACCCAGGTGTTCTCTGTCTGGGCACCGGAACAGTAGGAAGCCTCTTTGCAGGGTGATCTCCAGCCTATGAGCCGCTCCAACGTGGGGGAAGGAGGCTGTGGCAGCTCAGCTCAGGAGCGCCAGAGAATGGTTAGCACTGCGCACTTGAACTACACGATGTGTGATCACCTTCTGGCCTCACACACGTGAATCTGGTAAGTCTGGATCCCTCAACTGCATTTTTTTTTTACTTCTCTTTATTAAAGGAAACGACATCCCTATGCCAGGGGCTTGAGAACAGAGGGACATTTGCTCAAGTCCTGTCTTAGCCCTCTTCCATGAATTTGGACAAACTGATTGATTGCCTTTGTAAAATGTGCAGGGTTGCTGGGAGGCTTAAAGACCAGGTTAGCTGCCTGGCGGAGGGCCAGCGTCTCTGGCTGGCTCTGTGAAATTGACACAGGGAGCCCAGGGCTTCAAGCTCTCCACTCCTGCTTTGTGCTTGGCTTCACCATGGCAACACTGCTTCTGGTCCCATGTGTTCTTTCAGCTGTCTTCCCTCTCAGAGCCCACATGCAGAAAAGGACCTGTAGTAAAATCATTTACTATGGAACGCAGAGGTACGGAAGTGGAGAAATTACACAACTGAAAATATTTGCATTTTAAGCTTTGTCTCTAATTGTGGAAAGAAAAGCTTTGCTATCCTGAAGGAGGAACCCTAGGCCCCAGAGAACATGGGAGTGCGAAAGGTGGACCGAGGGCCTCACCCACCCCTGCCCTGCTAAGGCCCTGTGGGGACCCGTCTGGTGAGCACCTGTGGGGCTGTGGTGCACGCTCACGGGCTTTTCTCTGTTAGAGCTGTTGCGAGAATTAGAGGAGGACTCAGCCCCCCAAGGCAAATCACCCCCGTGCAGTCTGTCCCAGGGCTGCGGGCACAAGTTACCACAGACATGGTGGCTTAGAACAGCAGAGATGTGTTCACTCACCGTTCTGGAGGCCAGAAGTATGAAACCAAGGGGTCAGCCGCCTTCTGGAGGCTCTGGGAGGAATCCTTCCTGGCCTCGTCCAGCCTCTGGCTGCGGGCAGCTGCATCACTCCAATCTCTGCCTTCGCTCCACCTCTGTGTCTTTCTTCTGTCTATGTTTCAGAACGCCCTCTGCCTTTCTGACAAGGACACCAGTTTTGAACAGCTCTAAATAGTCAGAAGGGTAAAGCGTCAACTCAGATGAATTTCAGGCATCCTGCTCATGGTTCTTAAAAATAAGGTGTTTTCTAAAAATGGCAGACTGTGTTCTGATTACTCCGGTGAGTTAGAAAGCAAAGAAAGAATCTCAGAGTTCCCCACAATCAAAGCATAGGATATCAGGATTAAAATAATTCTGTCTCCTTTTATCCGCTGCTGTTTACACCTGACCTTGCTTAGTGGGTTGGGCTCTCTGAACTGTCTCTTGGAGAAACACCAGCCCATTGCTGTGCAGTGCCGCACCCCTACCCTGGAGGAGGTCAGCTGTCACACTGGGCTGAGCCCGCTGGCCAGAGCTCCCTGCAAACAGAAGCCCGGCCTGGGGGAGCCACTGCGGGGGCTGTGGGCTCCTGCTGGCCCAGCTTGAGACAGTCTAGCTGCCATTGGCTTTCTTTTCCTTCTTGTGGAAGGGGTCACAAAGGAGCGGATGGGGTGAACCCTCAGAATCCAGAAAGTGTAGGTTGACGGTGAAGGGAAGCATGAGGCAGGCTTGGATACAGGTGGTCACATTTAGGGCCCACCCAAATGAGCCGGAATAAACTTGCGCTCTCACATTCTGAACTTAATCGCATCTTTTGACATGAGATCCACTCTTGCCATGTACGGTAATATTCACAGATTCAGAGATTAGGAAATGGATGTATCTTCAGGGCTACCATTCAACCTGCTACATGGAATAAGAAGATATCCAAGCTCAAGTCCCTCCTCAGAATGCACACAGCCTCATGTCTGGATTTTTAGTAAAATCCATTCTTATTTAGGCTAGAAGGAAATTTGGCATTTGGAAGGTGGGGTGGAAAGGACATCTATTTGGTGCGGGTACTTAACATGGATTACATCTTTGGTAAGAACAAATATTTCCTGAGTACTTAGCAGACCCAGGCTCTGTGCCACAGACTGTACATAGACTAGTTCATTTAATCCTCACATTGGCTCTACTATTAGTTTCCCCCCTTTTACTGATAGGAAATTCAAAAAGATTGTGACTTACCCACAGTTACCACTGACAAACTGGCAAAGCTGAGATTCAAGCCTAAATCCATTTGGCTTTAAAACCCATGTTCCTACTACAGTACTCTTCCGTGGTCAACCGTAAATTTTAATAAAGAAATAAGACATTAATGACATTCAAATTAAGGAAGAATATATTTTACAATCAATCTGTTACCCATTGTGTTGTGGACTTTTAAAGCTCCCACACACACAGATGTGATGCTTTTAATTTCCAGCTTTCACCCAAAATGGGAATGCTAAATACAAAGAAATCAGAGTGCACAGATTTACATGTTGCTGAAAAAGCAAGAGTTAAAATTCTGTGTGCTAACCAGATGCCTCCAGAAGAAGTCTAAGCAGATTTTGAAAGGGGTTTGGGAAGGGAGCAGAGAAAAGGCAGGCAAAGGAGACAGGAGAGAGGCAATGATTTGGGCTCCTTTGGGGATTTGAGATTCACAGACCTTGCTGGGTGCTTGCAGTACTGAATTCTGTGACTGAAGGTCCAGATAAAGGACGATTAACTGGCAAATGACCCATCCACAGGTTTAGAAGCAGTTATTTCCATTACCTCTGGAAAATGCTCAGCCTTCTCCCTCTCTTGGTCAAGAAAGAGGAATAGGGGGAAAGAGAGATGGGAGAAGAATTCTTTTTCCAATATTCTTGTCCACTCGAGACCAAGCCTAGGCCAACAGGTTTGCTAGAAACCTGCCCCTTGCCCTGCTCTGCCTCCTTTGTGCCGTCCCTTTCCCACACACAGGAACCTGCCTCCCATCAACCAAGTCCTGAGAAAGATTGTGACAGACCAGTCCACTCCTGGCCCCTCTGGTAGGACTGGTTACAGGCAAGCCCTTGACTGCTCTGATCCAATTACCATTCACAGCCTTAGAGTGCCACAAAACTGCAAGTGATTCAGTGGGTTAGGGACTAAGGGAGTATAGGGAAAGTGGAAGTTCCAGTGGCCAGGATGCTAACCTGACCCTAATCTACTTGCCTGCTGTGCACGTGCAATGATGTCCTGGGCCTATTGCACAGGCACATGCTTGCACATGTGTTGGTAATAAGCCATTATTGACTGTTTTGCTATGTGAAGACCTCCGCCCAGTGCTCTGAGCAGAGAAGGAGATGCACGTGGATGCTGACTGGCAGATGCAAACTGTAGATTGTGGACTCATTGGATGCAGACATGATTCTAGCGCTGTACCTGCCAGCACAGGAATAAAGCTTGGTATAAGACTTATAACTAAAACATTCCTTTGTCATTATTAGGTCTCACCAAATCCAGGGTGAACTTGCCCAGAGTTGGAAACCTCCGGCGTGACAGGGAGAGATGTCTTTGTCAGGATTCTCCACCACAGGACAGCCCTACTGTCCTGGGGAATGGGGCTTCTTGCCCGAGTGTGCATCCCAAGGAAGAGAATCCAGGAGAGGTATCCAGAGGGAATGAAGGTCCACCTGGCCAGCCATATTTCCTGAATCAACCTTGATGTTGTGTCCCGCAGCTTAGCCAGATGAACTTCAGAGGTCAAACATTCAATGCAGACTCTTGTCCAAAACTCAGATTCAGGGTCACCACACTGAACTTTTCCTACCATCTCTATTTACTAACTCCACATTTCCTTAGCAATTGTTAAGCAACTGTGTTGAGGGACTGATATCCATGGATTTACCCTTTGATATTATTGCTTAGATGCAAGAATATTTTAGTGGAGTCTAAAAGACAACCACTAAATTTGTAGCTGTTTTTATTACCAAACAAGTATGAAATGAACATCTCACCCATCCCCAGATATTAGACAATGTTTGAAGGTAAGGGTCTGGATCCAAAGAGGTCCAAGGCTACCATACACATATGGGCTACCAGCTTGCAGAAAGACCACATCCAACCCGGAGTCATATGTTTAGCATGCTTGTAACTCACAGGAAGCCTGTCAATCAGTCATCCCCTGCAAAGCGTATGCTGAGAATTCACTTACAGCATGAATAATCTACCTCTCGGACTTTCTGATTTATCTCTTAAAATCATGGTGGTTTTACCTAATATGAACTTTAAACTAATAGTTTATGTGCTTAGTAAGGGTCCTTAGTTCATTTTCTCTTTGTGCAACTTAAAAATATCACTTGCTCATTGATGAGTCTATTCCTGACGTATTGGGTATATTGGGAGGAAGGAGGAAGATGTCCCAGTCTGTATAGGACATATTTCCATTTCTAAGAGTTTCTCAGAATTTTATATATACATTTGTAATATTTAATAGAGTCCTCATTCTTTTTAGCTCTTTATTGAAAACAATTTCATACTTAAAGAAATATAAGAATAGTTGTATATAAAAAACATTTTATTTACTCAGATTCACCTAATTTAACATTTTGCCCTGTTTGCTTTATTGTTAGCTCTTTCTCATTGTCTCTCTCTCTCTCTCTCTCTCTGTATATATATATATATATATACACACACACACACACACATATACTCACACGTGTGTGTGTGTGTGTGTACACTTATATCTAATCTGTCTGCATTCTAATTTCCTTTGTTGACCCAATAATGTCTTTCATAGCATCCCCCCCAGTACCTGATCCAACATAGGATTAGTCATTACATTTTGTTGTCAAGTCTCTTTAGTCCCCTTTAATCTTTATTTCTGCAGACTTTGTCTTTTATGACGTTGACATTTGGAGAATTACCATCCCTTTTTTTTTGTAATACTGAGTTCCTCCTTTTGGGTTTGCATGATGCTCCCTTGACTAGATTAAGATTATGCATTCCCAGTCAGAATACCACATGGGTAATGTATCCATCTCAGGTTATCACAATATTTTTAAATCCTTCTAAATGGTAATTTGAGGTTACAGGTGTTACACTATTAGATATCAACCAATTCTTACAGTTTTTAAACTGTTGGGATTTTTTTCCTAATCATAAAATAAATACAACTTTCTTCAAAATATTCAAGTAATACAAAAAAATAAGTATACAAAGTGTTGCATTGTCTTAACTAGCAAAGGGCTCTGTTTTTTAGTCTCTTAGCCCCAGCATGTTTGCAGCTACTCAGCCACCAAGATGGACCCATGGCAACTCACCCTCCAGGAGAATGGTTCCCAAAGGGAAACAGAGATCAGGCCAAGAATATTAACCAGTGGACAGAATTGGAAGAAGAATAACAATTCTGGTTTATTAAGCAGCTCCACATGCAGGCTGTGTGCTAAACTCTGTATTCCTATCACCTCACTTGGTCCTTGACACAGCCTGTGAGATACGTCCCATTTCTAGTCCATCTGATGTTACGTGACTTGCCCAAGGCCACACAGCACAAGGGCAAGGCTGACATTTTAATTTCAGCTGCTGACACCCAAGCCCTCTTCATACTCCCCTTCACCACCAAGTTATTCCTTCTGGATTCTGATAGCCCACACCATCCACTCCTTCATGAACCCATCACAAGAAGGAAAAGAAAGCCAATGGCAACTTATTGTCTCAAGCTGGGCCTGTAAGTGCCCACAGCCACCACAGTGGCTCCCCAAGACTGGGATTCCATTTGCAATGAGCTCTGGCCAGCAGGCTCAGCCCAGTGTGACAGCTGACCTCTTCCAGGGTAGGGGTGGGTCCAGTCACCAAGGCAACCTGCCTTTGAGGCAAGGAGGGACACCAGCATCCAAGGAGGAGGAGGAGACTCAAAGGGTGGGGCTGCACGGGGATGCCACCTGTGGAACTGAGGTGGTGGGGAAGGGGGATTACAAGGTCGGAGTTTGGATCCCGTCACAGAAGCTTCTGAAGCCAGGTGGTTCTTTATCATTTTCCCACTCCGGCCACTTGTCCTGTGCAGCAACAGGTTGATGTTTCTCCAATAGGAAGTTCAGAGATCTCCAACCCTCTAAACGAGGTCACATGTAAAGAGCACTTGATAAAAAAAGAAAAAGAATTATTTTAACCTTAACATCCTATGCTTTGATTGTGGGTAACCTGGAGGTCATTTCTTTGTTTCTAACTCACCACAGTAATCAGAACACAGGCAATTGTTTAAAAAAAAAACAAAACTCTAAAGAACCATAAGCAGGAGGGACACCTGAAATTCATCTGAATTGACACTTTTATCATTCTGATTACTTAGCGCTGTTCAAAACTAGTGTCCTAGAGTTTGGGCCACCACTTGATCTGGTGGGCATGACCCCTGCATATAGAGGACAGTCCTGACAGCTTCTTGGGTGTCTGCTTTCAGGTGGTCACAGCAGAAACCAATGTAAGGATGACTCCTGGAAGTGTTTTGCTTTAGAACAGTAGGAGTTCTTTTATAATTGAAAGGCACCTCAGTGAACGTGTAATCCCACTGCCTCATTTTTTTATATGTTAAAACTGAAACACGGAGGTGCCAGGGTGTCATGAGCTGTAATGGCCCCTGGAGCTGAACTGAACGTTCCGGTCCCAGAGCTGCTGCTTACTGTGTGGCCCAGCTGTTCAGCGTCTCTAACCTCACTTTCCTACCTGTTAAGCTAAGATGATACTACTGCAAGGATTGCTTATAAAGACTGAATTAATCAGTACATACAAAGCATCTGCAGCTGCACGTGGCCCATAGAGAGGATTCTTGTAAGGATTTAATGAAGTAATACATTCAGAGCACTTGGAACCATGCCTCGCCCAGAGTAATCACTCACCAAGGGCTAGTGACTCTTCAAAAAGACCTACCTAAGGTCACATGGACAACTGCTCATCCCAGCCCTCCAGCTAGCTCCTCCTCTGTGAGAATTCACAGCATAGCACCATGTTTTATCTTGAAATTGGAATGGGCGGCATTTGCCTGAGCAGGAAAACATCAGAAGGAAACAAACTCTCCAAGAAAGCTCGCAGACTTGGAGAGCTTCTGCATGCCCTTTCCTCTGTTTCTGGTCTTCTATCCTCTGTGTCTAAGACTTGCCTTCTAGACAAAACAAACTCTAGATGAACTCTTTCCTTTGCCCAAAAGCCTACCACTTTCCATACTGGTGCCAGATAGGTTTCTGGGCTCTCTACACTGTTCTAGGAATCTAGCTAGTTTTGTTAGAGCAGGCAGTTAGTTAGATACAAACAGGAGAAAGGGGCCAGCTTATCACCAAGGAAGACTCCTGCCTGGCCAAACCCTAAGCCCTCCTTAGTTCCCAGTTCCACAGTCAAGGATGCCTCACTTACGAGGAGGCCCAGACAGTCAAGGACACCTAGACTGTCAAGAGGCCCAGGACCACAGGGACTTCCCTGATTGTACAGGGCATGCACAAGGTCTGAAGACCTTGTCCAAAAGTAACCCCACCTCATTAAAATTATATCTAAATCTAATTTGCATTGTGGTTTTGGCCCCCCATGGGCTTTGCCTACATACTTATGCATAAGGTACCTGCACACTGAAAAAAGAATTATATAACCTAGAGCTGTCAATCAGCCTGTCAATCAAATGACTTAAGATGTAGAACAGGACTTCCTGCCATCTTAAGAAAAAGTAAAAGCCAATCTATCCCCAGTAGCAGAGCTGCTTCTGGTGTCCAGAGAGTCCCCTCTCCTGTCTTGACAGTGTACTTTTGGCTTTAATCCAGTAAGTTTCTCACTTCTTTTTCTTGCTCTCTGGTTCTACTAAATTCTTTCCTTTGACAGGACAAGAATCCATGAAACAGTGCATTCCACTGGTAACAGTTTCAAGGCAGAATCTCACTTTTTAATTATTATAGTTTCATAATATTTTACTACTTGATGGAAGAAACCTCCCTCAGTACTTTTTTTTTCAACTTTATTGGATATTCTTAATCATTTTTTGTCTCTGTTTTTTCTTGGTTTTGGTTTTCAAATGATATACATTCATACACTTTCAAGGTATAAAATAATATGCAATGAAAAATCTACCCTCCCTACAAACCAATCCCTCCCACCATCCAATTTCCCTCTCTGGAAGCAAAACAATGTAAGCAGTTTCTTATGCATCTTTCCAGACAGTCTACATATAGATAAGCAAATACTTAAGTATGTTCTTTTTTTCTTCTTTAAAGCATGAAGTTCCATTTATTGTTACAAATGAAAGCTACATTTTCCTGAGGCCCACTCCCCACAAAAACTGTTGGTATTTTTATTGATATAACATTAAACTTACAAATCAATCTGTAATAATTAAAATTGCTTATACTATTTAGTCTTCCTATTTGGGAACATGGCATGAATTCAACTCTTCTGTTATATTCCTCAATAAAGTTCTGTAGTTTTCCTCATTAACATTCTGAACACTTATTCCTGGGTATTTTATATTTTCATTGTAAAGAGTTATTTTCAGTGTAAGGAGTGATTTTTCTCCTTACATTATTTAATATAGAAGAACTATCTACTTTTATGTTTATTTTAAAATCTAGGTAACTTAATCAAGTCTTATTAATTCTAATGGTTTTGTGAGCATTAAAATGTGCCATCCTGTGCACAGGATGAAACCAGATGGGCTGGTTTCAAATCCTGCTCTGCCGCTTAATAGCTGTGGAGAAATGATTAAACCTCTCTATGCCTCAATTTGTTCACCTGTGAAAAGGGATAAAGATACTGTACTTCATAAAATTGTTGAAACAAATACATAGCCTGATCCTAATAAAACTTAGGACAATGCATGGGACATGAGTCATCTGTTGAAGTTGGCCATTATTAAATTGTGATAATTTTGTTCTTCCTTTATGATTACTATGTCTCGATCCCTTTTGCTTCATTCTTATTGCATTAGATAAAGCTTGTCTTCTTCCTCTATTATTTCACTATTAGGTGTGATGTTTGAAATTGATTAGAAATAAATGTACTTCATCATATTAAGAATGTAGTTTTTACTGAAATGTATTTGATATACAATATTATATTAGTTTCAGATGTGAACATAGTGATTCAACAATTATCTACATTACAAAATGCTCACCACGATAGGTATAGTTACCATCTGTCAACTTACAAAGATACTACAATATTATTGATTCCCTTTGCTGTACTTTCATCCCCGTGGCTAGTTTATTTCAGTTGGGAAGTTTGTATCTCTTTATTCCCTTCACCTATTTCGTCCATTCCCCCATACCCTTCCTTCCCTATAGCAACCACTGTTCTCTGTGTTTGAGTCTGTTCTCTGTGTTTTTGAGTCTGTTTCTGTTTTGTTTGTTTGCTTGATTTTTAGATTCCACATATAAGCAAAATCAGATGACATTTGCTTTTCTCTGTCTGACTTATTTCACTTAGCATAATTCCTTACAGGTCCTTCCATATTGTCACAAATGACAAGATTTCATTCTTTTTGTAGCTGAGTAATATTCCATTACATTTATATACCACATCTTTTTTAACCATCATCAGTCAATGGACACTAGGCTGCTTCCACACCTTGGTTATTATAAAAAATGCTGTGATATCATAGGAGTGCATATATCTTTTCAAATTAGTGATTCTGTTTTCTTTGAGTAAATTCCCAGAAGTGGAATTACTGGGTTGTATGGTATTTCTGTTTTTAGTTTCTTGAGAAACCTCCATGCTATTTTCCATAGTGGCTGAACTATTTTACAGTACCCACAACAGTATATGAGGGTTCTCTTTTCCCCATATCCTTGTTAACACTTGTTATTTCTTGGATTTTGATAATAGTCACTCTGACTAGTGTGAGGTGGTATATTGTTGTGGTTTTGATTTGCATCTCCCTGATGATTAGTGATGTTGAGCATCTTTTCATGTGTCTGTTGGCCATCTGTATGTCCCCTTTGGAAAAATGTCTATTCAAGTCTCTGCCCATTTTTTAATCAGATTATTTGATTTTTTTGGTGTTGAGTTATATGAGTTTTTTATATACTTTGGATATTAGCCCCTTATCAGTTGTGTCATTTGCAAATATATTCTCCCATACAATAAGTTGCCTTTTCATTTTGTTGATGGTTTCCTTTGCTGTGCAGAAGCTTTTAGTTTGATATAATCCCACTTGTGTATTACTGCTTTGGTTTTCCTTGCCTGGAGAGACATATCTGGAAAAAAATGACTAATGATGATGTTCAAGAGTTTTCTGCCTATGTTTTCTTCTAGGAGTTTTATGGTTTCAGGTTTTAATTTAGGCCTTTATTCCATTACAAGTTTACTTTTGTATATGGTGTGATCCAGTCATCCAGTTTCATTCTTTTGCATGTAGCTGTCCAGTTTTCTCAATACCATTCATTGAAGAGAATGTCTTTCCCCATTGTGTATTCTTGCTTCCTTTATCATATATTAATTGACCATGTAGGCATGAGTTTATTTCTGGACTGTCTGTTCTGTTCCATTGATCCATGTGTCTACTTTTGTTCCAGTATTATGCTGTTTTGAGTACTATAGTTTTGTAGTATGGTTTGAAATCAGAGAACATGATTTGTTCTCTAGCTTTGTTCTTCTTTCTCAAGACTGCTTTGGCTATTCAGGGTCTTTTGTGGAAGAATGTTATCTTTTAGGAGCAGATAATCATATTTTATCAAGTGCTATTCTAGTCTTTGTTCATATAATCATGTATTTCCCCTTTGCTCTATTGGTATGATATGTTTTATTAATAGATATTGGAAATTAAAACATCTTTATTTTTTAGAATAAACTCAGTTTGATCATGGTATATTATTCTTTCAATATCCAACTGAAGTTGATCTGGTAGAATGTAATTTTGGAATTCTGTATTCCCAAATTGAATTTGTCCATGGGTGCCTCTGTGTGTGTATGTGTGCATCTTTACCAATTTATGCTAGCCTTAGAAAATAAATAAGAAAAATGTCACTCTTTTTCTGTGTTTCAGTATGAGATTTACTTGTTCCTTGGACATTTTTGACATTATTTTAACATTTGAAAAGAAGTCATTCTGCCTCACTTTAGAATCTTTATGCCACACCACTAACTTTAGTTCTCCCTGTGTTGTACAACTAACTCCTCATATATGTGTTTCCAATTCTCAATTTATGTGTAAATTTTACTTCTGCTACAAATGAGCATAAACTCCAGCACAATGATGTCCTTCAGGCAGAATGCTGATCCACACAGCTTTTGCAACAGAGTGGAGAGTGGGGTACAGGCTGCTGTAAGAGAGAATGGAATATGGAATGTCTATCCAGTACCAAAGAAAGGTCACAAGTTTACTGGGATGTGTGAGGGCTTTTGCCTGAGTGTAAGGGCAGTTATTAACAATAGTACATGTGGGTCAGAGGGTGGAATCTGAGGTCTAACAGCCTGAAGCCTCCTCTGAGTTTCACCACTTACTACTTGTGTGGCTTGGGTAAGTCACTTTCCTGCCCCATGCCTCAGTTTCCATAAAATGAGAATAATTGTAGTACCTACTTCATAAGATGATAAATGAGTAAATTTATAGAAAGCATGTAGCACAGTACCTGGTGCATAATAAGCCCAATGTTAACTGTTGACTACCATTATTATTGTTATTCAGATAGTGACAGAGACTCCTATCAACGGTGTAATCACAATGCATGCTTTCAAAGCTACTAGGAGACATTGTGCTCTAGGAGTGACTGTATCAATTTTTGCTAACAAATGTAGGTTGTTCTACATTTTTTAATCCCTTCAAATGTGCTACCAAATAATCTAGAATGAATTCAAAACTGTACAGAAAACACAAAAAAGCTAAGAACCGTAACTGTGAACTAACCACAAGACTGTCTTGAATGTGACTGAGGTGCCCTTTGGCAGTATCCCCAAATTCATGCGTGCACCACTGCAGGGAGTGTAGTTCTGGGGTCCCTGCTTTCCAAGCCACAATGTCAGTGAACCAGCTTCAGGAGAAGCCCCCTCTAAGATGTTAATAATGATCTAGTGTGTGATAAGGTTGCCATTATAGATTAGTGAGGAAAGGGATAATATCCATTCATTGACTATTTGGGAGAAAATTAATTATGGCATGTAAAAATAAAGTTTAAAATTCCGTATAATTATAGCTAAGTGTTAAACAAAGAAGTATAAGGTTTCATACAGATTATGATTTTTCCAATCATGAAAGCAATGAAATACACTTTTAAGTGCAATATCCATATATTTTGAAAATGTGTTTTTCAAAATCCAGCAAAACAAGCTAACATTAACAGCAAATAGGGAAAATAGCTGTAGCATAAATAACAGGTGAAGAGTTCATGTCCTGACTGTATCTAAAGCTCTTTCAAGTCAATTTTACAAATAGTTTGAAATCATAAAGAAACCAATAAATAATTCATAAAATGGCCATAAACATATGAAAAATCTCTCTCAGGAGCAATAAAAGAAATGGTCATTAAAAACAATAAACTATTTTGCTACTGACACATCAGCACTGATTTTTAAAAAAACAGTAATGCATGGTATCGTTAAGAATGAAATGAAAGGTATACTCACAAGCTCTGCTGGGAAAGGGTAGGTTGGTTCGACCTTTCTGCAAGACAGTTTGACAGAGTCCATTTGACAACTGCATTGACTCCCAAGTTCACTTCTAGGAATGCATCCAAAGGAGATAATCAAAGATACACAAAAAGATATACATGCATAAATGTTATAGCATTATTTGGAATAGCCACAGATGTATTACCCCAAAAAAGATGAACAATTTCAATGTCCAATAATAAGAGAATTATTAAGTCAGTTGTATTAAGCTCAGTCAATGGAATTTTTTGCCACATCTTTTAAATAATGTTTTCAAATCTTACCTTATGACATGGGAAAATATTTATGATCAAATAGAGAGTGAAAAAGAACAAAAATCAGAATTATATATACAGCATGATCTTCCTTTTGTAAACAAATATATGTGTAATTCCAGCACTGTGCTCAGAACTGTCAGTCATTGTTATAATAGTAAAATGTTTCTCTATATCCTCAGATCACTAGGGATTGCCTGTCCCCCTCTACCCACCATTCCCAGAAACACAGACACCACCATAATCCAGCAATTAAAAAGTTAAAGATCGCACCCAAAGCTGTTAGGCCTGCCTCCATTCTGCCCCCATTCTGACAAGCCATTGCTTAGATCCTTTTAAATCACCCTTGACCTGTCCCTTATTATGGAAGGGGAATTCAACTGTGGGGAGGGTTGGAGGTTCACTTAATAAATGAGCAACAAAATGGCCTTGTTGTTAGCCAAATTCAGCTGGATCTTAGAAAATTTTAGTTGTATTTTTAGTTTCCGTCATTGTATTTCAATCTGTAGAAAGATCACACTGAGAGGCTTGAGGTTTGCTTCGCTAGCTTGGCCAACTAGCCCTGCCCCACCAGCACCTTTGCCCCTAAGCTTCAGCCACAGGCATGAGCCCCTGTCCTAATCCTCGAGGGTGCTACCCAACTCAAGCTGTAGTGCCTTCCAGAACTTTCTCCCTCTTGTTCTTGTGTCCAGGCCTCATAGTTTTTTGGGCCTTTTAACCCCTTTATTTGCTCCTCAGGAGCTCGCCTTCTCTTTTCTGTGGCCACTGCGTTGGGTTACCACTCATTTTCATCCATGGCCATTTTGGGTGCAGGATGGGGTAGGAAACAGCTAAGATTTTGAAGGGGAAAATGGAAAGAACAGAGGCTCATGACTGCACATTCTGAAGCAACTATATCCATCAAGTTTCTTTTCTATTATTATTATTAAGGTATCATTGATATACAATCTTATGAAGGTTTCACATGAGCAACATTGTGGTTACTACATTCACCCATATTATCAAGTCCCCCCAACACACCCCATCACAGGCACTGTCCATCAGCGTAGTAAGATGCTATAGAGTCGCTGCTTATATTCTCCATGCTATACTGCCTTCCCCGTGATCCCCTTACATTATGTGTGCTAATCATAATGCCCCTTACTCCCATTCTCCCTCCCCACCACCTTCCTTTTGGTAACTGCTAGTCCCTTCTTGGGTTCTGTGAGTCTGCTGCTGTTTTGTTCCTTCAGTTTTTGCTTTGTTCTTATACTCCATAGATGAGGGAAAGCATTTGATACTTGTCTTTCTCCACCTGGCTTATTTCACTGAGCATAATACCCTCCAGCTCCATCCATGTTGTTGCAAATGGCAGGATTTGTTTTATTCTTATGGCTGAATAATATTCCATTGTGTATATGTACCAAATATTCTTTATCCATTCATCTACGGATGGACACTTAGGTTGCTTTCATATCTTGGCTATTGTAAATAGTCCTGTGGTAAATATAGGGGTGCATATGTCTTTTTGGATCTAGGATCTTGTTTTCTCTGGGTAAATTCCAAGGAGTAGAATTCCTGGGTCAAATGGTATTTCTATTTTTAGTTTCTTGAGGAACCTTCATGTTGCTTCCCACAATGGTTTAACTAATTTACATTCCCACCAACAGTGTAGGAGGGTTCCCCTTTCTCTGCATCCTCGCCAACATTTGTTGTTGCTTGTCTTTTGGATGTTGGCCATCCTAACTGGTGTGAGGTGATATCTCATTGTGGTTTTAATTTGCATTTCCCCAATAATTAGCAATGTGGAGCATCTTTTCATGTGCCTGTTGGCCATTTAACTTATTCTTTGGAGAAGTGTTTATTCAGATCCTCTGCCCATTTTTAATTGGGTTATTTGCTTTTTGGGTGTTGAGGCATGTGAGCTCTTTATATATTTTGAATGTTAACCCCTTATCAGATATATTGTTTATGAATATATTCTCTTATACTGTAGGATGCCTTTTTGTTCTACTCATGGTGTCCTTTGCTGTAAAGAACCTTTTTAGTTTGATGTAGTTCCATTTGTTCATTTTTGCTTTTGTTTCCCTTGCCCAAGATGTGTTCAGGAAAAAGTTGCTCATGTTTATATTCGAGAAATTTTTGCCTTTGTTTTCTTCTAAGAGTTTTATGGTTTTGTGACTTACATTCAGTTTTTGATCCAATCCAAGTTTACTTCTGTGTATGGAGTTGTACAATAATCCAGTTTCATTCTCTTTCATGTAGCTGTCCAGTTTTGCGAACACCAGTTGTTGAAAAGGCTGTCATTTACCCTTTGTATATCCATGGCTCCTTTATCATATATTAATTGGCCATATATGTTTGGGTTTATATCGGGGCTCTGTATTCTATTCCATTGATCTATGGATCTGTTCTTGTGCCAGTACCAAACTGTTTTGATTACTGTGGCTTTGTAGTAGAGCTTGAAGTTGGGGAGCATAATCCCCCCACCTTCAGGTTTCTAAGCTCCACCTTCTGCTTGTATTTCTCCCTACTCCACATTACATTACATAAGCAGGTAGAGAAACAGAGTGGAGGCTCCAGGAAAGAAGGTGGGTGGGAGGCCAGCCCATCCTGCCACATGAGTCAAGAACACACAACACACCAACATCTTAACAGTGATTATATTTGAGTAGATATTTCCTTCTCCGTATCTGTATTTTCACAATTTTTGTAATCCAAAAGAGTATTATAAGTAAAATAACATGTAAAATGACAGGCTTTAGGCTCCACATTTTATAATGCAGTAAGAAATCTAAGGCAGGAACTCCACAACAACCCCAATGTTATGAGAAGCAATTCCATTTCAGTTGCCTTCAAGCATCTTTAGGAACCCATGAGACAACCATTCAGAAACTACTGTCAGTCGGTGACTGTGGACAGAAAGCATGTGTGGACACTTTACGGAGTCAGTGCAATTTTAAAGAAAGTTTAAAGCAGGAAGAGATCAGTCCACCATGGGAATGATAAAGAGGGAGAAAGCAGAGTCAAGACATCCATGGAAGGCCAGCTGACAGAATGTGGCTGCCCCAGGGCTTCAGGAATATTGGAAAGCTGCAGGAATATACAGTGATAGACTTGTTCAGTCTGACACTTGGACCAGACACTCAAATTAAATTTGTTTTCTTAAACTCTTGTCAGGAAATCAAGGCACTAAGGGCAGCTTTACAGTGGCCACAGTCAAGGACTACTAGGAAGATGCCTTTTAAAGGACCCAAGGAAAACCATCCTCTCTGACTCCCTTCCAGCCAGTAGTTATTGTTCACCAACAATGCGTAATTCATTAGTGTGTCCACAGATGTGAGAAAAACACACAGAATATAAATTATGAAAAGGACCATAGAGGTCAACCTTATACTCACTACAGGTATCTCATCAAGAGCATCCCAATTTATGTCTGGCCAGAACCTGCCTAAATGTGGGTAGTGAAGAGGAGCACCCAGGTCACAAGAGATTCCAACTGAGTCTTCTCCAAATGAAATAAACCCTGCTTCTTCACCTGCTCCTTATCTCCCAGAGTCCTCAATTAAGATGGCAAATATTTGACATGAACACCTGCTATTTCTGGGAAGTTTAAATGAAAAATGAAAAAGACCATGCATTTGACCTACAAGAAAGGGAGATTAAAAGTGTGATCAAAATAACACTTAGTTTACTTTTCAATTTCCAAAGCCCAGCTAGACTAGCACAGTCTTTATCATTAAATCATTTTAAGATTTATACCTGCCTAATTACCAAATAACTTCTTGACACAATATTTTAACATCAATGAGATTTCCACAAGAATCCAGTGGGTGAGAAAACCCATTGAACATGCATGCTAAACTGATCAAGCAATCCATTTATTGCACATAGATTTAAGGCCCTATGTACTAAAGTTTGAGATCTCACTTTTTAGGAATTAGTATTATTAAAATGAAAGTGCAGTCTGTGAAGATGTGGCCTAGAGGGGCATTATTACTGAAGTTCAACACAGGCATGCTTCTTAAACAGCAAATTCCATTTCCCAGAACCCTCCACCCCCACCCCACATCCAGTAGAGATGCAAACTGTGGAGTGGCATTCACAAGTCACGAGAATCGCCCAAAGAAACACAGTGATGTTGAGATTCAGAGAAATGCAACATGTTTTGCAGCACGAATCTGGTTATGAAGAAAGGTCTGATTATGGCCAGATATTTACCCTTGAGATAATATTGTTCTAAGACTCCCTCCCCATGTAATGAAATCTCCTTTTCCATTTCCAGACATGAAGTTTGCTTCGCGTATCTGTTCTCCAGTCTGGCACATGCAGAAAGCTTGGAACTATTTTTCTCTTTAAAATGTTAGAAAGAAACTCTTTTTCTTCCTCCCATATGACTTGCACTCTGTAAAACACTACTGAAGCCTCAGCCAATATAGGAGGAACTGAGGGATAAAACAGGGCAAACAGCAAAATGTGTCAGCTCACAAAATCTCTGCAGCCTGCTGAGCAATGTAAAACATCTCATTAAGGGGAAAGAAGACAGAGGTTCCTATTAATGTCAAAGAAGTAATATGGTTAATAATAATTGTCACAGTTGAATACTTAATTCTGTGCCAGGCATTGCTCTAAGCACTTTATGTGGATTAAGTCAATTAGCTCTCAGAAAAGCCATACGAGGTAGATATTCTTATCCCATTTGACCAGTGAAGAATGGGAATAGAGCAGTTAAGCAACTTGCCCAAGGTCAGGTAAGCTAGCACTAAGAGACAGTGCCAGGATTCAAACTCTGGAGGTTGGGTCTATGCTCTTGCCATTTTTCTGTATTGCTTCCATGTATGTATGCTGTGTGTCACATGATACATATGGTGAGTCACATGAAATTACTTTTGTTTCAATGCCAGCCAAACCTGTTCCTGTTTGACCAAAGTGTTCCAGACTGGCTTTTCATTCTACCCAGCAGAACTAGCACCATCCTGGTTCAGGGCTCAGGCCACGACCCACAGCCTCCTCGTCACCAGTGGGTGGCAATATTGTCACACAGAGCCATTGGGGTGCAGTAAAGGCTTGGCATCCTCCCTAAAAATGAAAAGGCCTCACCACCTTAGAGATGGTCATTCCAGGCAGCTCCCCAAATGCACTTTCTCCACTGCCCCCAAAGCACCCAGGATAGTTCTGTGGGAGGAGAGAGGAACCTGAAATAGAAGAATGCCCAGGAAACTGTTTGTGTGATTCTTCCTCTGCCCTGCCATAACAACCCTGGTATATTTCATTTGTAAATTACACACTTGTCTTCCCACTAAGGCATGTCTTTCTAGGAACAAACTCTATAACCTTTGTGTCTGCAATTTCACTCACCTATGGTAGATGCTGAGTAAATGGATGGAATGACTGAACTTCAGTTCTTCAGAGGCAATCAATTCCACTCTAAGCAACAGTCTAAGACATCTGCACCCCTATGTTTATTGCAGCACTATTTACAATAGCCAAGATATGGAAGCAACCTAAGTGTCCATCAGTAGATGAATGGATAAAGAAGAGGTGGTACATATACACAATGGAATACTATTCAGCCATAAGAAAGAAACAAATCCTACCATTTGCAACAACATGGATGGAGCTAGAGGATATTATGCTCAGTGAAATAAGTCAGGCAGAGAAAGACAAATCCCAAATGATTTATTTCCCTCATTTGTGAAGTATAACAACAATGCAAAACTTAATAAAGAAAATAGCAGCAGACTCACAGACTCCAAGAAGGGTCTAGTGGTTACCAAAGGGGAGGGGTGAGGGAGGGCCGGTGGGGAGAGAGGGAGAAAGGGATTGAGGGGTATCATGATTAGTGCACATGGTGTGTGGGGGGTCACAGGGAAGACAGTGTAGCACAGAGAAGACAAATAGGGACTCTGTGACATCTTACTATGCTAAGGGACAGTGACTGCAGTGGAGTATGGGGGAGACTCAATAATAAGGGTGAATGTAGTAACCACATTGTTTTTCTTGTGAAGCCTTCATAAGATTGTATATCAATGATACCTTAAGAAAAAAATAAAAAAATAAAAGTCTAAGAAAGATTTTCTGAGTCCTCTGTAGTTATCAAAAATGAATCTAGATTTCACTGGTGACTGTCGGGTGGGTTCAGCCTCCCAAGAATCCTCAGCATAGAACGAACCCAAGAAAGCCTCTCAAGGCTACCCTAGTCTGGACTCTTGAAACTGCAATACTTGGTCTATTCTTACACTGACCTAGCTTTGCCACAAAACAGTCACAGTTTAAGCAGAACAAATGTCAAGCTGACCTCTGGGTAATTTCAACAAAGTGGGCCCAGTAATTGATGCAGTCAAGGGCTTCCCCAAGTAAGTCCACAAACAACCCAAGGGTGGAGCCACTGTGTGCTGCTCTAGAAAAGGGGCCCACATTTATATAAAATCTGGGCAGCTCTGAGGAGGATCCTCTAATCCAAAACATTTCTAGCAGCCTGTTTTATGTATGAAATCCCATTATAGAGAGCTAGGCTCTTGGGACAAGAAGATAATTTGTGACACATCTAGAAATCTGTTAGGGTTTTTAACCATGAAAAATGAGAGAAATAGATGATTTCACAAATGTCCATCCTTCCAAATTTTAGGTAAAACTATAAAACTTTAAAATATGTACTTTTAAAAGATCTACTAGAAGTAGTTACCAAAGGGGAGGGGTGTGGGAGGGCAGGTGGGAGAAGGGGATTGTGGGCTATTATGTTTAGTACACATGGTGTGGGGGATCACGGGGAAAACAGTGTAACACAGAGAAGGCAAACAGTGAATCTGTGGCATCTTACTACACTGATGGACAGTGACTGCATTGGGGTATGAGTGGGGACTTGATAATATGGGTAAATATAGTAACCACATTGTTTTTTCATGTGAAACCTTCATCAGAGTGTATAACAATAATACCTTAATAAAAAAAGATCTAGAATATTTATAAAGATCAGAATTATAAAAATACATAATAATTTTTCTTTTCGGAACTTTGTCAAACATCAAGGACTTGTTTTCTTGGTTATAGACACACTAGGCTTTGTCTACCCTTTAGTATAGCACATTAATATAAAGCAAGCAAGATGCACTGATTACCATTTAAGAAAAAAAAATTTGGTTTACTTTGTAATTATAAAAAATATAAACTCATTACAGAGAATTTGGAAAATACAGCAAATTCTAAAGACTATCCAAGAGATTATCTCTGTTGACTTTTTGATGCATACCTTACAGTCTTTTTATTTCATATATATACATACACATAGACAGTTTCTTATAAAGTACAATGTTTTTTTCTTCCTATTTTTTTATGTCTCTCCCATTTTCTCTGCTTTCAGCCTCTCCCCCTTTGTGTGAGTACTGGAACTTCTCTTTATGCACCTATACATAAGTCTGCTTAACTTTCACAGAATTAGAGGCAAGAGCTCTTCAAACCATGCTCTACAAACAAAATGCCCTAAACAAAATGGAAAGAAAGAGAGAGATGATAAATAAATAGATGGTCATAGATACATGACACTAGATAAATAGATAGATAATAGATAAATAAACAGGTAAGAAAGGAGAAAAGGAAGAATTTATGTATCATTTGTTTATTGTAGATCTTCTATTTATAAATGGTTTTGTGACCTTCAGTAGAAAAAAATTCTTGCCTCTATTTTAGATCCCATGAGGACAGTCATCCTTCTCCTTTACATGGTATTTCTATATCACCCTTCCCCATTTCCACAGAAATACTGTGTAGTCTCAAGTTTATGTCTTATTACCTGCACTGACCACAGCCTAAATTGACTGTATACAACCTCATGGAAACCTCTTCATTTCTTATCCTGTTGGCTCTGTGGCTTAGTATGACATCTCAGGGCTAGAAGGAACTCTGAAGTAAGTTCTTTTCTGCCTTGCACATCTCCCTTGCCCTTCCCTTGTGCTTATTAGTTGAATATACAAAATAGTGTTTGTCTGAAGTCCTCCTCCAGTACACTTCCTTAGTGGCCTCTGGCCAAGACTGGCCATCGTCAATGGCAGGAAGCTCACTACCTGTTGAGGTGGCCCAGAACGCTGTTACAGTGCTCTAACAACTAAAATACCCTTCTCTCTGTCACTCTCATCCACTGCTATTTTTAACCACTGGAATTTCACAGAACAGTTTAATTCACAGGACAATAAAATAAAGTTTCCCACTTGAAGTCTCTTCAAAAAACAAGTATATTTACAAAAGTATTAAAAGAATAAAATACTTAGGAATAAACATAATCAAGGAGGTGAAAAACTTCTACACTGAAAACTACAAAATGTTGCTGAAAGAAATTGAAGAAGTCACCAATTAATGGAAAGAAATCCTGTGCTTCATGGATTAGAAGACAATATTATTAAGATGTCAATACTACACAAAAATATCTACAGATTCAATGCAATCCTTATCAAAATA
Organism: Smutsia gigantea; assembly: GCA_032199065.1. NCBI lineage: Eukaryota > Metazoa > Chordata > Mammalia > Pholidota > Manidae > Smutsia > Smutsia gigantea. The sequence continues at coordinate 7,908 of JAVSCE010005107.1, read as the reverse complement.
CCAATGATGTTTTTGCAGAAACATAAAAATTCATCCTAAAGTTCATATGGAATCTCGAGGGGCCCTAAATAGCCAAAACAATCTTATGAAAGAAAAACAAAGTTGGAAGATCATACTTCCTGATTTCAAAATATACTACAAAGCTACAGTTATCAAAGCAGTCTGGCATAGAGTCAGACATATGGATCCATGGAATAGTACTGAGAGTCTAGACATAATTCCATACATCAACAGTCAACTGATTTTCAACAGGGTTCTAAGACCATTCAGTGGGGAAGAATTGTCTTTTCAACAAAAAAGTGCTAGAACAACTGGATAGCCACATGCAAGAGAATGAAATCAGACTCTTAACACCATATACAAAAATTAACTCAAAATGGATCAAAGATCTAAACATAAGGCTTAAAACTATAAAACTCTTAGAAGAAAATAGGGGAAGTTTCATGATATATTTGCCAATGATTTCTTAGATATGATGATAAAAGTATAGACAACAAAAGAAAAAAATAGACAAATCAAACTACATCAAAGTTAAAAGCTTTCATACAGCCACTCCCTTTACAAAGCAGTTTATTGTTATAAGTAAATCATTTTCAGTAACAAGCTCCTCCTGGGGCAGGTCAACTGGTTAAAAAAATCATTAATGACTTTCCAGAAATACTGGGCAAGGAAACCAAGCCAGAGGGTTAGGATCACTGCCAACTAAAGATCAATTAGAACTGTAAAGTATCTCTGGCATAACGTCCACAATCATAGAAAGGCACAATTTTTAAAATGTTCCTTACACATATATTTGCCCTGAACAATGGCTATGTGTGGGAGAAATTGTGCAAGAGGGGCTCAGCAGAGCATCTCACCAGGGGTCTCCTGTGAGCAGAACTTGGCTCCCAGACATCCCGGTGCACCCCTGGGATCGCTTGCCCCACAGTTCTGTTGTCACCTATGGCAGTCCTATTAGTTGGTTCAGTCAGGCACAAAGGTATATAATGCAGGTGGGATGCTAAATTCAAACGCATTGCATACAGCTCTGTTCCTTCTGGAAATATCATGTCATGAAACCCCAGAGGGTTCAAATGAAGGGACTATATACAGAGATGAGGCAGCATTAAAAAGACAGCGTTTGTTAGACAGGGAGCCCAGTGGGAGCTGGTTCTGGGTGGAGGAACCTTCTGCTCAACACTGCACTAGGGAAAGGCAGGAAGAAATGCCTTGCCTCTCTCTTCTCCCCAAGAGTCTTCTGCCTGTGCCTCCCCTGGGCAAGTCAGGGTGAAGGGGCCTGTATTATGCAGTCATCGTGTATCAGCCCTAGGAGAATAAAGCAGGGGGGGAAAGAGGGAGAATACATCTGGAGGAGAGAAAAGAAGAAGCACAGCTCTTCAAAGGTGTGTTAACTGAGTCATTGAAAGGAAAAGTAACATGCTTCAGATGAGAAAGGGAAACCCAGAACCAACATGAGGGACCCACTTCTCCCTCTGGTCTCACTGAGTTTGAGTGGCCTGGATGCCTGCAGAGAATCAGAAAATCTCAGAGGACATCTAGTCCCTCAGGCTTCTTCCCAAGATATGGTGATGTTACAACATGGCTCGGAGTGGTCTACCTTTCTTCAGAACTGGTGAGGTGAGGTTGCCTGTGATCAGGATGACTCAGCCTTCTGCCTGGATTCACCTGAGAGGTTTTCATGAATCACTTGTGTGGGTGATACTTTGGGTGGTGTTATTCTTTGAGTAAATTAGCTTCATATACTAAGTGTGTCTCTATTTGATTCATGAAGGTGATTCATCTGAGGAGGTTGACCTGACCATGGTTTATCAGGCAGCATCTAACGGAGATGTCAATGCTCTGACTTCGGTGATTAGAGAAGACCCTTCCATCCTAGAATGCTGTGACAGTGAGGGTAAGCAATTTATACATTTTGACGCCTGCACAATGTTCTGCTCCATCCTTTTGGAGATGGCCTTTAGAGGTGAGAGTTGTTAATAAAATCATATCTGGAAGGCCACTTTGAAACTGGGAAGACAAGGAATATCTGACCTGTGGCTCTATGCAGGTCCCTTGGTATTTCTTTAAATGAGAATCTTGGGCAGAAATCTTCAAATTCTTCTACATTGCCTCTTAAAATGAAGCCAGTTGGCTTGAGTTTGTTTCTGACTTCTTTGTATGAATGACTAAAGTACATAGGACAAATAGTTAGAAAAAGAGTATGGAAAGAGGAGGTTATTTTTGGTAGTAATTGAAGCTAGGAAAGTGTGACCATTAAAGCTAGAGAGCAAGGCCTTCTGCTTCTGAGAAGATGGAATAGATGTGCTTTTTAATGTATTTCTTCTGTTAAATCCAACTAAAAGCCCTGGACATTGTATATAAAATAAACAGAAGAACCCTCAGAAATGGACAGACAAGGGCAGACTGGCTAGGACCTTGGGACCCAAGCAATGACATGGTGGTAAGTTCCCTGGATCTTCTTTTTGCCTCATACATTCCAGACGTGGAGCTGAAGCAGCCAACAACCCAGAAATGCCAACTGGCACAGATAAAAAAGCCCCAACAAAAGCCTTCTCTCTGCCAAAGAACCAGGAAAGGGCCCATGAGGAGGACAGAAAATGTTTAGACAATAATGAGTGTACTCCAGCCAAACGCCACCAAAAACAACCCCCAAAACATCAAAACAAAGCTATAGCCCCAGCCTGCCACTCCAAAGACTGAGCGGGGACCCTGGCTCTCCACCCCTACTCAGTAATGAGGGCCCCCTCTCTCTCCCTGTCGGGGTGGTGTCAGAGGAGGCCTTCCTGAGAATGTGAATTGGGCCCACCACCCAGTAAAGGTGAGTCTTCTCCTTCAGATGTTGGTGGGAGCCAAGTAGGGAACCCTGACTTCTATTTACACCTGCTGATAAGAAGGTGGCAGCCCACCCACCACACTTCCCCTTTGGAGCAGTGTCAGAGAAAGCCAGTTAAAAAAGAGGGTTTAAGTAAGATTAGGCAACCCATAATACAATAGCCCAAATGCCCAAGTTTCAATAGACTTCCTATTTCATACGAAGAAATAGGAAGACTTCAAACTGTGTGAAAAAAGACAGTCATTAGGTGCCAATGCTGAGATGACAGATGTAAGGACTGTCTAACAGATTTTTCCAGTAGCCATGAAAAAATGCTTCAGTGAGCAATTATGAACATGCTTGAAACAAATGAAAAAATAGAAAGCCTCAGCAAAGAAATAACAGATATAAAGATTAACTGGGAAGTTTTAAAATTGAAAAATAAAAAAAATCACAATTAAAACTTCAATAGGTACGCTCAGCAGCTGAATGCAAAAGCATAGGAAAGGATCAATGAACTTGAAAATACAACAGAAATGAGCCAGTCTGAACAGCTGAAAGAAAACAGGCTTAAAAGAAAAAAATTAATTGAAACAGCCTCAGGAATCTATGGGACTATAACAAAAGATGTGTCTTTGATTTCTCTGTTGCAATATTTCTGGGAAGTCATTAATGATTTTTAACCAGTTGATGTGTCCCAAGAGGAACTTGGGGTTCCCTTATTAGGGCAACAAAATATTTTGTAAATGTTTTGTAAAGTGAGTAGTTGCTCCCTAATTTATCCCAACCTACTTGTATGTCTGCCATGGGGCTAGAAGTGGGAAATGAGATCAAAGATTAACATCACTTACATGATAAGGGTGCCAGCCTGGGTTCAATCCTGGCTTGTACTGACAATGAACAGAAATGAAGATACAACATATCAAAATTTGTGGGGCATAGCTAAAGCAATGCTGAGGGAAATGTATGGCATTACATACACTCATTAGAAAATGGGGAAGATATCAGTCAATAATCTAAGTTCTTACCTCAAGAGCCTAGAAAAAAGAGCAAAATAAACCCAAAGCAAACAGAAAGAAATGATGAAGAGTAGAAATCAATAAAGCTGAAACCGAAAAACAATAGAGAAAAATCAATGAAGCAAGGAATTGATTCTTTGGAAAGATGAACAAAATTGATAAACTTCTAGCAATACTAACAGAGAAAATGAAAGAGTTACAAATTACCACTTTCAGGAATGAAACCAAAAATATCACTACACACCCTTTGGACATCTAAAGGATAGTAAGAAATACAACAACTCTACACACTTAATTTTGACTATTCAGATGAATGGATTAATTCCTCCAAAAAGATAAACTACCACAATTCATCCAATAGGAAATAGATTATTTAAATAGCTTTATCACTATTAAGAAAATTAAATTCATAATTTTAAAATTGCCAGAGGAAAAAAATCTTCAGGCTTAAATGGTTTTGCTTGAGACTTCTAAAATCTTCTAAATAATATCAATTTTATGTAATCTCTTCCAGAAAAGATAAGAGAAGGAAACTCTTCTCAGTTATGTTTATGAAACTAGTATTACCCTGATATCAAAACCAGACAAAGAAGATATAAAAAATATTAACCTACAGACCAATAGTCCTCATGACTATAAATACAGAAAACCTTAGCAAAATATTAGCAAATAGAATTCGGCAATACATAAAAAGAATCATACACCATGACCAAGTAAGTTTGTTCTAGGGATGTAAGTCTGATTTAATATTTTAAAACCAATCAGTGTAATCCATCATATTAACCAGCTAAAAAAGAAAAATCACATGATCATATCAATTGATGCAGAAAAAGCATTTGACAAATTTTTACAGATTCATGGTTAAAATATCTCAAAAAAAAACAAGAATAGAGGGGAATGTCCTCAACTCAATAAAGAATATCTACAAAAAACAAAAACAAAAAACATAGAGCTAACATTTTACCTAATGGGGAAAGACTGAATGTTTTTCCCCTAAGATCAGGAACAAAGCAAAGATGTCCACTCTCATTCATATTCAGCATAGTGCTGGAAGTGCTAACCAGTGCAAAAAGGCAAGAAAAGAAATAAAAAGCATACATATTGAAAAGAAAAATAATAAAACTGTCCCTTTTTTGCATGGCTTCATTGTCTGCATAGAACTGACCAAAAAACTCCTACAACCAAGTGAGTTCAGCAAAGTCACAGTGTAAGATTAATCCAGAAAAACATATATTATATATCTATATACCAGAAATGAACACATACACACCAAAATTAAAACCACAATACCATTCAAAATCACTCAAAACAATACTTAAGTATGAATATAGCAAAATATGTACAAGAATTGTATACTGAAAACTGTAAAATGCTGATGAAAGAAATCAAAGATCTAAATAGACATACCGTGTTTATGGATTAGAATATTCAATATAGTAAACACGCAATACTCCCCGAATTCATATACAAGCTTAATACAATTTCTATTAAGCCCCAGAAATATTTTTTGTAAAAACAAAATTATCTAAAATTTATATAGAAAGGCATACACTAGTTAAAACAATTTTCAAAAAGAAGAATAAAGCAGAGGAATCAGTGTACCCAATCTCAAAACTTATATAGCTACAGACTTTAAGACTCTGTAGTATTTGTTGAGGGATAGATATATAGCTCGATGGAAAAGAACAGGTGACGCAGAAACAGACTCACACAAAATATATTTGATTTTTGACAAAGATGCAATTATAATACAGCAGAAAAGCCTCTTCAGTAAATGGTGTTGGAGCAATTCAACAACTATAAGCAAAAACAGAAAGAAAAAAAGAGAGAAGGGAGGGAGAGAAGGAGGGAGGGAGGCAAGGAGAAAGAAAGGAAGGAAAGAACAGAGAAAGGAAGAAAGAAAGAAGAAATGTTACCACTATAAAGGCACTGCCCTCATTGCTGCTTCTACCCGGTACACATGCCTGAAAGAATATTAGAAGGGAGAGATTTGGAGAGAAACTGGGTTACCAGCTTCAGGCTGTCAGTGAGCACAGCAGCCCTGCAATGTATGCATTTTCAGCGATCTCTGAGGGTCATAGCTTGCAGTGCACTCAGAAAAATCACAACTTCAACATGAATCTCCAATGAGAAGACATGTAAGCAAGTCTCAGCTGGGCAAAGGGTTGTGCCTGAGGTTTGGTCTCTTCACCTGAAGGAATGTGAGCTCCTGGATTTGGCCTCACTAGGCTGGCTTGTTTCAACAGTGCTGCAAAATTAATCAGAATGTGCTCTTTCATCTTTAGTTTTATTCAGGAAGAAAAGAGGTGAAAAACCAAATGCCTTGGCTTATATTGATTTCAAAAACAGAGAAAGTTTATTTTGGTAAAGTGGCCCTTTTTAGCAAGAATTTGTGCAACTCAAGGCTTGGCTATCATCACTGCCCTTTATCACCCACCACCTCCTATAACAGTTCAAGCCAAATCAGGATAAATCTGCCTGTTAAGTCCCAAATTATTTCTGATTCCCAAGGTAGTAATAAGCAAATGTTATCAACTACACAAAAAAATTTTAGTCCACCAATTTCTGTGAAATTACAGAAGATTGAATAAGGTCAGGAAAATACATAGTGTATTGAAATGTGGAAATAATCATTTTCTTTTCTATCCAGTCCCATACAGTTCAACAGCTGGGTTTGTGTTGAGGGTGATTCACTTATCTAGAAAGATCATAATAAATGAACAAGCAAATAGTCTGCTCGTAAATTTCACAAGTCAAACATTTTTAAAGGCTGTTGAAATGTCTCATTCCAGGATGCACACCCTTGATGCATGCAGTTTCTGGACGTCAAGTGGACACAGTGAAGCTGCTGTTGAAGATGGGAGCCAATATTAACATGCAGGATGCTTATGGCCGCACAAGCCTATGCCTGGCAACCTATCTGGTATGGACTGAGTTTGTGGCACACACCAAGCAGTGGGATGGGCTAAATGTGTTGTTAAGGGGTCCCACCTGCAGAAGAATGCTTTTAGATTTATGCATCTAGTCAATGGAAATAGAAGTCGTCCAATCATATCTGACAATCATATCAACACTTAAGAGTTGGTGTCATGGATTTTAGTCATTTTGGATCTTCCTAAAAATCCTCTAAGACTGAGTTGATATCACCGTGAGAGAAATATTCTTTTCCATTTTAAGTGCATCAGAATTTTCCTTGGGGCATTTATGGATATCCTTAGTACTCCTTCTGAGAACACCCTCTTTTTATACCCTGAGTGGTGGTAGCACTTGAAGCTGCAGTTAACGTCTGTGGGGTAGATCTGTTGAATGGAAGCTGGAGGATGAGTGTAAGGAACGATGAGAACTGGAAGAGTTGGGGGTAGGAATATCAGGCTCTATGGGGCAACACCAAGCACAGGACTCAATCCACAATCAGTGCTCAATTTAAAAATTGCACAGAGCAGTCCTCATCACAAGGGATCTCAGTTCAGCATTTCCCGGCATTAGAGGAAGCTTGGTAAGCCTTAATGGAAATCTTCAAGACCCCCTCCACTCAAATCCTCCCTGCAGCCTTTCGGGGAGACCCCAGGGCTACTTTGAATCCATGTCAAAGTCAAATCCTTAGCATCTCATGTGGATCCATCATTCGCCTTTGCCTCCCCTGGGGCTCCTGGAAATCCTCACAATCACCACCATTGCTGCTGAGGCGGCTTCTTGCATTTGCCATTGCTGCCTATTGATGGTGGTGGATTTGCCCTGAGCAGCCCCGTGGTGTCCTAAAACTGCCCTGCTGAAGTACAGCACTTCCTGTCCCCCAGCACCACACCTTCCTACCATGATCTAGCATAGATTGCAATGAGGCTTTGCCCAATTCCCACAGAGATTTTCTTCAGGAACTACTTTTTTATTTTCTGTTGTATGCCCTCTCTGTCTAGAACTCCCACATGAATCTGGGAAGAATTTTTCCAAGTGTTAGAGTGTTTATTTCAAATGCAGGTTCCTAGGAGTCAGACACTGTGAGCAGTGTGGGGGTGTCTGCATGTTCAGTAAACCTCCTAGCAAGGTGTATACCCACTCAAGTTTGAACCCAGTGGTCTG